>JANHGC010004443.1:20313-30509 GCA_027560395.1 Boaedon fuliginosus | reverse complement strand
AGAAGTCGTCCCCCCCCCCCGCTAGACTTGTTGAAGTATTGTGCAATTGTTCTTGTTGAAAAGCAAAAATGTTTTATTTAAAATGGTAATATTTGTAATTCTAATTTGTATTTGTAAAAAGCTCTTTTCACATTTTACGCAATTGAAGGGAAATCAAATGTAATGGATGCCCTTAGCTTTGTAATGGGTGAAAAGACATCTAATTTAAGAGTGAAGCACATTCAGGAACTGATACATGGGGCTCATGTTGGAAAGCCAGTTTCTTCAAGTGGCCGGGTAACAATGGTGTATGCAGAAGAAAATGGGGAAGAGAAAAGATTTTCAAGGGTTATTCGAGGCAAGTACATCTTTTCTAAAAATTAAATATTTGTGAAATATAACAATGATTATATAGACACTAGCATTGTTTTGTTCAATTAAAAGTGGCTGTAAACAATGAGAACAGTATAATGAGGTGATCTGTAGTTAAGTGTAAAAAATTTCTAGAAATTTTTTGCTGTGAAAACAGATTTATTATTTATTTTCCAAATGTTGGATTTGTGTAGACTGCTTGTGTACATTTTAAAATGGTGGATTGGGTATTAACTTCTTATTTTGTTGCTTCTTTCAAAATTAGGCAGTGGGTCTGAGTTTCTCATTAATGACACTGCTGTCAACCGCTCTATGTATACAAAGGCCCTTGCAGAAATTGGCATAATTGCAAGAGCAAAGAATTGCCTAGTTTTTCAGGTAAATATTTGCATTCAAAATTTAATATAGCATAAATTACATGTTTATATTGGTAGCAATATATTTCTTTAATTTTGATCCAAATAATTAGAAGAATGTGAGGGATAAGATGGCTTCAACAATGATTTTTTAAAAACTTGTAGCAGAACATTTGCGACTTTTACATACAAAATACCATGAAGAATTATTTTGCAGCAGGAGGGAAAATCCTTTAAAAAATTGTAATGACCTGAAATGTAGCAAAAACCAGTGTTGGTTTCAACATGAGTTCCCTTTTTGTACTGTTAATCTAATATTAGAATCATTATTGCAGGGTGAAGTTGAAGCAATTGCAATGAAGAAACCCAAAGAAAGAACTCTGCTTTTTGAACAAATTAGTAACTCAGGAGAGCTTGCTGCTGAATATGCAGAAAAGAAGAGGGATTTGCAAAAGGCAGAAGAAGACGCGCAGTTCAGTTACAACAAGAAGAAAAACGTTGCAGCTGAGCGCAAACGCGCAAAATTAGAGAAAGAAGAGGTGAATTCAGAAAAAAAGACATTTGGTTCTTAAGTTAGTATATAAAATGAAAGTTTTATGGTTTTGGTGGAAGTTTTCTGACAGAGGTTTTCATCATAAAATGAAGATTGAGTCATGCAGTGATACTGTTGATATCCCTACCTTATTTTGACTATAAGTTATAAATAAA
This sequence comes from Boaedon fuliginosus, assembly GCA_027560395.1. Lineage (NCBI taxonomy): Eukaryota > Metazoa > Chordata > Lepidosauria > Squamata > Lamprophiidae > Boaedon > Boaedon fuliginosus. The sequence continues at coordinate 29,094 of JANHGC010004443.1, read as the reverse complement.
ATGGTAATACAAGAAAGATTGCATAGTGGTACTAACCCTTGGTCAATTTTTTTTTTCAAAAAAATTGAGAGTATTCTGAATATTGGAGAATCAACTCAAGGACTATTAATTTTATCTGAGTCCTTTTGAAATCTGAAACATTTTAAGATTGAAACAGCTAGGCTGACTGTAGGAAAATTGTATTAATGCTGTGCAAACAATATTGAAAATGTTCTTAATTTAAAATTGAATTAAACTAAATTCCAGCCAGATTTCCTTCATATCCTGACCTAAAATATACCTATATACCTAAAATAAACTCAGCAGGGAGGGAGAGAAGGAAGGATAGCATCCTATGTGTTGCTGGATATTCTAGTCAATATCTCCAACTCTTATTGAACGATTTTAAGAATTCTATAACAATGTAATTTAATATTTTTAAGAACACTTATTACTAAGCCAATAATTAATATGAATACAATCTTTTCTTACAATACTGTATATGGCTAGCAATAATCATGATTAAAACTTGTTTATTATGAGATAAAGGAAAATGATGGTGTTGAGGCTTGGATGGACCTGAACTCTATAATTGAACGGCATGTAATTAACTCACAGTCAAGATTTACCACTATGTATCAGTTCATAGCTAATAATTTTGTTGATTGTAGGCAGAGCATTATCAGGAGTTGTTTGAAGAACTGACAGAACATAAAAAGCAGTTGCAACTTTTCCGACTGTATCACAATGAGCAAAAAATCAAATTTCTCAATAATAAGGTGGCTGAAAAAACTAAGATTATCGATACTAAGAAAATGGCTGTTTCTCATGCGGAAGAAACCATGAAAGCCAAGAAATCTGCTTTTGGGATGTTAACTAGAAGAAGTCAGCACATTGAAAAAGAAATTAGGTAAGTGCATCTAACAAATAAGGTGTGCCTCTTATCCATTTATATTAGACATTTTTGGACTTTCTCAGGATAACCTTTTTTGAAAATTGTATTCCTATCTAGGGCTCTAGAAGTTCTATTGAATCAAAAAAGGCCTCAGTATATTAAAGCAAAGGAAAAAACTTCTCACCAAATTAAAAAAGTAGATATGGCTAAAAATAAGTTAAGAGATCATATGAAAGAGCAAGCTAAGCAAGAAGAAGGCAAAAGGGAATTGGAGCTAGAGCTGTTTGAGATTGATAAAGCTTGGAGAGCATTTGAAAAAAGGGTTGAAGAAGAGGCACAACATAGAGAAAAGGAAGTTTTCCTAGAAGAAAGTCAGGTAAATTTCAAGGCAAATGAAAATTCTATATGTAATATTCAAAAGAGCAGATTAGGGCTTGAATTTGGAGAATTGCAGTTACATACTTAAGTCAGAAGTTAATGGTGCTTTATGGTCATCCTTGCAATACTATGTTGATAATAATTTGCACTGCAGTGCCTATCAACAATGCCGATCTGCACAAAAGGAGAGGGAGAGATGCAATGATAATAATTAATGTGTTGGGCTAGGCGTGGGAAAAACCTAAGTTCCATTTTATGACCTTTTTTGTCCCAGTTGTTAAGTGAATCACTGCCACCATTAAGTTAGGGACACTGTTGTTAAGTGAATCTAGCTTCCCCATTGGCTTTGTTCCCTGGGTTATACATGATGCATTTTTTTAAATTTCAGAATTTAATCCAATACTGGATTATGATTAATACAATTTATTTAGGGATACAATCCCTTGCATGTAATGAAGGTTTTTCTGTTTCTGTGCAGGTGAATCAGTATCAGGAATTGAAAGAATTAGTTCATAAAAAAGTAGCCATATTAACTCAGCAACGGGAAAAACTGCAATGGGAACAGAAGGCAGATACAGAAAAGATGTCATTTGATCGCCGAAGACAAAAAGAAACCGAGGTATATTAATCATGATTTGAGAACCAAAAACAATGTTCTAAAAAGAATGAGCTCCTTTTTATTAGGGCTGTGCTGAAGACTTAAAGTTTAGTTTTGATATCAATGTTTGGAAAAATCCTAGCGAAGATAATCAAGCAATAGTTTTGCAAGAATCAGTTTGTTTAAATAGGTTATAGCAGACAAATTGTATTGCTTTTTTACAATTAGATTAGTAGAAGTAGGTTTCAGTAAAACATTTAATACAGATGACCATAGCTTCTTTCTTGATAAAGAGAAAAAGTGTGAGATGGATAGTGGATGGTCCCACTAACAGATGGATATGGAATTGGTTGAACAGCAGCATCCAACATGTAATCCTTATTGGATCTATGTCCCCAAGGTACAGGTATTCAGTGGAGTATCCTAAGGTTTTGTCTTAGGCCCAGTGGTCTTTCAGTTATTTACAAATGGCTTAGAAATTTGTACACACAAAGCTGGATGATTTATTTATATTTAGCGTATGGCATAGAGCACATCGATAACAGTAATAAAATTATACAGAAGCAGCATATAATATGATGGTACACATATGATAGAAATATCTAGTCAATTTTGTAAAGTTTGAAGAATTCATGAAATTATACATTAGTTATAGGTTGCATTTTAAAATACATTGATTCATAAGAATAGAATGTGTTCTATATATTAACATCTTGGCCATTTATAAACAATTAAGCACAGTATTTGTTAGTTGGAGGAATTCTGCTTTTCTTCCTGTATAAGCAAATGGCAGCTAGACATTATATATATATGATCCAGTGTCTGAGGAGGAACACCATAGTCACATTCAGGAGAGAATACTGGATTTGCTGGAAGGATTGCTAACTTAAAGTTCAAAAGGTTTGTGCAAACTCTGCAAAGCTGGTGTGAGAGTTCTCAAAGTGCATAAAAAGTGCTGTTCTGTTTGAATAGGAGACTTCTTTAGTAATGCATTTGGGGGAAATTACAGGAAGTACTGGAGAAGTTCCCAGCATTTCTGCCCTATGCACAATCCTTTTTGTGACTAATCTATTGTGATATATTATTGTTCTTGGTACATTGTGGAAAAAACATGGTACTGAGAACAACCACCACAAAAATTCATTTTAGTCATGGACCACTGTAAAATACAAACAGGAAAAATTACATCCATCTCAATAATTCCATTAAAAGTTACAACTGACAGGAGATACCTAAAAATTAATACTGCTAGTACAATACTGTAAAATTTAAACACCAAAATATCTCCTTAATTTTTTTAAATATTAATACTAAAACTATAGACTAAAGTGTGGCCTCTGAAGGCCAGAAAAAAGATATAAAAAACCATTAGATTAATAGTTTTTAAAAGAAAATCTCAGTGAGGTTACCTATGCTAGTACCCTTAATTTTGTTTTTGAGAATTTCAGTTGTTGCTAGGCAAAATCTAGCTATAATAAACTGTAATAAACTGTTTCTTATTTTAGAAGATAAAATCAAGGAAAACTTTCATTATAACCTATAACACACATCAGTAAAAGAAGAACGGTATTGAAAAAGTTGTTTTTGTTGTAGTAAATTATGAGAAGTTAAACACAATGATAATGGTAATTTTAAAATTCAGTAAAATTCTTTAAATATTTTATATGTAAAACCAATTTTTAATGTATATTACTACATGCTTTTAGGAAAATATAAAGCACGTCTTAGAACAGATAGAAGATAATGAAAAAAGAATGGAGAAGCTTGTGGAATACAGTAGGACATGCTCGTATGTATTTATAGCATCTATTAAAAATTAATAATTTCTTGTACTAAAACAAGCTTTTAAGATACAAATTTGCTAAAGTTCATTTGGTTTTCTATATTACTTACATATTTGTCCAAATGGATTATTCAAGAACAGTCTAGCATATACTAAGATCTGTATTTCTGACATAACCTCAGAGGTTCTGGGCTGAGTGTAATAATGTTACATAATATATGGTCTTTTTCAGGTTATTCATCTAGGTAAGCACTAATTTCTCAAAACTCAGACATGCATCTCAATTTGGGGCTCGCAAACTAAGGGCCCTCGACTTACAAGGCATTAGCCATCCTAATTTATGATAACTTTATTTGACATTAAATTATTTGTACCATTTATGTATTTATTTCACTTTTTGGCTTGAATTGAAGGGAATCTTTAGAAGAAAAAAAGCAACAAGAAGAAGTACTAACAAATGAGATTCAAACTTCAAAGATCAGAATAGGCCAAATAAATGAAGAACTGAGTAAAGTTGTTAGTGATTTGCAGAACGCTAGAATTGATGTCCATGAAGGGAAACGCCAGCAGAAGAGGGCAGAAAATTTGGAGAGCCTCAAAAGATTATATCCTGATTTTGTGGTAATTAAATAGACTAATTCTTTTAATTTCATTTTACGTGATTTACGAATAGATAGCTCCTTTAATAGTACCTCGTTATTCAATAATACTGAACACAATGAGGAAGTGTTCAATAATACTCAACAATACTAAAGTTAATAATACTCAATACTAAAGTTCAACACAGATGAGGAAGGACTTTGGCCCAGGAAGGCCTAATATTTATAAACAAGTTGAAATTAATCAAAGCCTTTATCAGGCACAGCTTCCCCTTGCTCCTGAAGCAGGAACTGCTAAGAATGTGTAACTGCTCCTTCATAACTACCTGTATGTGGTGAGCTCCACCCTGCTGGGATTCAGACTCTGTTCCATACCAGTCAGGTATTGCAGCCTCCAGGTACTGAGTCAAGACCCTCATTGCATCTCCTTGCTTGGCATTTAGTGGAGAAATACAGCTGAGTATCATCAGCATACTGTTGATAGCTCACTCAGCCCCTCCCCTTGGTGTTAGAAGCACCAAGGCTCAGCAGCTTCCTATAAAGATGCAAGGGAATAATAATCAGGAAGGCCTTGATAGAGAAAGGGAAAATTCCTTACCAAAGCAATAAGGAGGGAAGCACCACTTAAGCCCAAACAAGGAAGGGGGCATGCTAGAATGGTTCAGATAAGCAGTTCCCTAATTCTTAATTTATAAAAGAGGATGAAGTAATCCGAATGGCAAGATTCTGTTACTAAAACCAATCTTAAAATACTTTCAGTAATTTATTGGGCTGACTTACATTTGGGGACTAACAAAAGAGCAACATTATTTGCTGTATTTCCATACACGTTTATGGGAAGTTCTTGACAACTGGTGTCGCCATCATTTGAAATAACTTTATTGAAAAAAGTATGAATACAGATAGTCTTCAACTTACGACCACAGTTGAGTCCTGAATTTATGTTGCTAAGTGAGACGTTTGTTAAGTGAGTTTTGCCCCATTTTATGATCTTTCTTGCCACAGTTGAATCTTTGCAGTTTTTAAGTTAGTAATACGGTTGTGAAGTGAGCCTGGTGATCATTGTGAGCGTTTTGATTTGCTTGTCAGAAGGTCCCAAAAGATGATCACATGATCCCAGGACACTGCAATCGTCATAATTATGAACCAGTTGCCAGTCATGTGAATTTTGAGGACATGACTGTGGAGATGCTGCTATGGTTGTAAGTGTGAGAAATGGTCATGTCACTTCAGTGGTGGTCACTAAATGAATTGTAAGTAGAGGACTACCTGTAGTTACAAATTAGTATGCTATTTTTCTTTTAGTTTGGAAGACTCGTAGACTTGTGTCACCCCATCCACAAAAAATACCAGCTTGCTGTCACCAAAGTCTTTGGCAAATACATGACTGCAATTGTTGTGGCCTCAGAAAAGGCAGCTAGAAATTGTATTCGTTTCCTCAAGGAAGAAAGAGCTGAGCCAGAAACGTTCCTTCCTCTGGACTATCTTGAAGTAAGCTGTTAAAGAAAACACAGTAGCATCTGTTTAATTCCACTCAGTCAGAATCTTTCAGGGAAAGATGATAATATTTTAAATTTTATTCATCATTTCTACCGTGTTCTGACATGAATATAAGGAGGCATACTTTGGATTGCCATTTTATCTCATTAGCTCTGTTTTGATGTCCATTGTCTAATGTCTTTTGTCTTTTTCAAATTGGTCTGTTAATAATAAAATGTGCATTAGTTTTTCTTAGATGGTTTTGTTTCTCCAAGTATATTTATTTAAATATTTTTCTGCTTTTCTAATAGAAGGAACTCAAGTCATTGGGTCAGGATCTCTATTTAGTATGAGATTTACCCAAACCTTTTTATATGTAGGTTGAAGCAATCAATGAACAGTTAAGAGAAATAAGAGGATCAAAACTGCTGATAGATGTCATACAAACATCGTTTCCTCCGTTGAAGAAAGTTATTCAGTTTGTCTGTGGAAATGGCCTTGTATGTGAAACAGTAAAGGAAGCAAAACAGTTAGCATTTGATGGCAAACATCGACTGAAAGTAAGTACTGACGGCTGGTGATTATAGACTAATCACTCTTTGTCAGACCAACCCATTTCATAGAGTGGTTTTTGTGGGGAAAAGAGGCAGGGATATTAACTGAAATTCACTGCCTTAAGATATATATTAAAAAGGCAGAATTTAATTTAATTTATTGAATTTATACCCCGCCTCACTTCCCTGGTCAAGGGGAACTCAAGGCGGCTCGAGAAGAAGAGGGGTAAGGAAGATGAAAATAACTAGTTATCTTATATTCTGTTTCTGCTTTTTCCCAATTTTCAGACAGTGGCTCTTGATGGAACTTTGTTTTTGAAATCTGGAATAATTTCTGGGGGCTCTAGTTATTTGAAACTGAAGGCTAAATGCTGGGAGGAAAAAGAAGTACATGAACTTAAGGAACGAAGGGAGAAACTAATGGATGAACTAAAGGTAAAGCTCTAAATTTTGATATGTGGCGCTATATTCTAATTAAGCCATAAAACTGTCAAAATTGTTGGTTTCACATAATTATTATTAAATATTAAGTATATAAACATGTTATTTATTAAGTAAGTTAAGGATGAGGAACTAATTGAGAATTGAAGGCAGTGATAGAAGATAAAAGGAAAATGCCATGAATGACAGAGTCCTTAATTCACAGCTAATCTTACAGGTTGGAATACATCAGTACAAATAGAACAAAATAGGTCTAAGGATAGAAGTAAACAGCTTAATTCAACCCAGAATGTAATTTGCACAGAGCTCCACTTCCCTAGAGGAGTATTTCTTCTGATTTTCCAACTCTTCGCCAAGTTCAGGCATGTTTCTTATCTGGCAAGATTATGCTACTTCCTCCCCAAATGGAAGGCATAAAAGCAAAGGTGGAGAGGGAAGCATTTCAATTTGAGCGTCTTGGGCTTTGCTGCTCTCTTCCCACTTCGTAGATTGATAGTTTTAGGTTTAATGGACAAACTCTTTCATATCTAGATTTTGTAGGATGTCTTCTACCCTGTACAACATCTTTCCATAGATCTTACTGAAAATTAAACACAAGGAGGCTGATTTAAAGCATTTACAAGCTCAGTGCCAAGGAATTCAAACACGGTACAAATATTCACAAAATGAACTAGAGATTCTAAAGAAAAAACGTCTGGCTAATTTCTACAAGGTATAATTAGGCTTTCAAATTTTCTCATTTGTTTAACTTTTTGTCTAAATGTATTTTTAATTCTTACAATTAAAAAGTTTGTTTTTATTTTTCTTCTTGAAAATCTATGTAGTATGTTCTATGTATTGTATAGTTTAAGTTAGATTTTTGTTTTAAGTTTTGTAGTATTTTTTTATGATACATTTCTTTAATGCTGCTGTGATCTAAAAAAAAACCGTATTGGGATTAATCTTATAAAGTGTTACAATAAAAGTTAAATTTACTTTAAACTGAATTTGATCTCTGGTAATTACACAAACTCTGCCATGTTTGGCCTTTCCTCTTCCTAAATGCTTTTTCAACTTTTCAGTTGAAAAATCCTTGGTTTGCAAGATTTCCTATTAAGGTCTGACCCTGGTTAGCTCCTTGAAGTCGGGTGTTGGCTCTTGCTCCTTAGCTAGGTAAATTAAATTTGACCAGTATAGTAAACTCTTAATTGAACAGAACTGCTGGAAGCAAGAATCTCCATTAAAATAGAATGTCCAAAATTAGAGGTTTACCCCAACCCTAACAAGAACTCTTACTAGGGCAAGTTGAAAAATAAGGTAAAGCAGATATGCGTCCCCTCTTCCTCGTAACAGTTCCTAGCAAGACCTACCCTAAGATCTGTTGTGTGCCTGCTATCCCAGCCACTGCACAGCTGTTCTCCTTGATCTGCCAGTATACGACATTCCTGTTCAGCAGCTTTTGTTAAGTTCAAAGCTCACTAAACCAAGTTTATTAAATCATGGCCTTATTAATCAATCAAAGCAGTTAGAATAGTCATCTGTTAAATAAACCTAAATTTCCTTCATGTTTATTTCTCTTTAGGAAAAATCTATGCTGGAAAGTGAAATGGTCAATATAAAGTCCCAATATACCATGCTGAATGAAGGCGTTTTACAAAGAACTGAAAAAATGAATGAGCTCAAAAAAAAAATGAATGAGGTATATAGGTTTTCCATTATAGCAGCACCTGGAATTGTAGCTGACTAGCTTAGAGCATGGACTTGGGGTCTTTTTATTCTAGCTAATAGGTGATATTTTCAAATACAGAATATTCTTAGCTCCAAGAAACCGTTTTTATGGAAAGCGACCTTGAATGTGATCTTGTGCATTCTCTTGCAAAGCCTTGAATGAAATTTTATATTGTATCAAATTTAACTTTGGTCATGTTTTTGAGACTAGAAACTAATAATTGTTGGATTCCTAAGTGAAGTATTCAAATGTTATATAGTAAATAAGAGGCGGAATCCATGAAGTAATCCAATAACTTACTGTATATACTCGAGTATAAGCCTAGTTTTTCAGCACCCAAAATATGCTGAAAAAGTCACCCTCGGCT
>JANHGC010004440.1:33847-45520 GCA_027560395.1 Boaedon fuliginosus | reverse complement strand
GGTTTTCTCCCACGTAGAATTGGAAGAATCTTGGCGACGTTTCGACGAGGTCACACTCGTCATCTTCAGGCTGGTCTACATATTATACCATACAGTATATACAAAGAATCATGTTTTAGGCACAAAAATTAGTGCAATACTCTTATGATTAATAAATTTTGCAAAATAATTTAATTTTGAGTGAAAATCTACTTGTAATTATCACTGTATCATTGTAAAAAATTGCTCTGGTTTTTCTCTACTCAACAATACCAGAAAATATTGCACAACTTTCTATTGTCTGTCTGTTTTTGCCACTGGTAGGGGGCGGGAGGGTGGCCAACTACTTGCTTATTGGCAATAGCTACAAGTGATCCAGAGGAAAGTGTGGTTGAGCAACATGAAATGTGCTTCCTCAGTGCCATGACACTATCATACTTATATGGCTTTTTACAATCTCTGTGGGCTGAAGGAATTATAATGGTAGAACCACTAACTCAAACCCAATGGACTGACTAGCATCCGCAAGATTATGTTAGAGGTAGCCTTGTGCCCTAGCCTACTGTACCATATTCTCCATGTCGCACCAACTGCCCGGTGACATTGCCCAATATCTGATGATAGCAAAACACTTACAATTGGCAAAAGCTGTGGGTAGAATAAAAGTTGGGTGCCAGCAACATCCATTGACATGACCAGCTGTCTATGAAAAGTTCTTTCATCCGTGGGAATCTCTGACTTGCCCAACAGCACACAACTTTTCAGAAGGCTGTTCATGTAGACAGGAAGTACCTTCATTGAATCAGGGAGGATAAGCTGAAAAAGAAGAAAAGGCATCAGCTAAAATGTCTTGTCAATCATGGACAGTGTGGGATTCAAATTTTTTTACTACCGGTTCTGTGGGTGTGGCTTGATGGATATGGCTTGGTGGGCATGACTATGTGGTCATGTAACTGGGTGGGTGCCCCTTTTTTTGCCTAGAAAACCACCCTGAAGCCTCCTGGCAGCCAAATACGGGCATGGGGGCAGCGATGCACCTCCCGTGCCCCATTTTTGGCTTAGAAAACCTCCATGAAGCGTCCTGGCAGCCAAATAGGGGCGTGTAAAGGGGCGAGACCAATAAGAGTTGGTATTTGCCAGTTCTCCGAACCAATTAAAATTATCGCTACCGGTTCTCCCGAACCTGTCAGAACTGGCTGAATACCACATCTGATCATGTACTCCAAGTTTTCTCCAGCAGAATTTGCATCTGATTAGTCCCACAATCAACTGCTTTTGTCTGACAAACTTCTATAAACAAATGTAAGTTTAATTTAAATGGTTTTCATTTCCTCAAATGTCACAACTCTGTTTATATTTCAATCCATAAATCAGTGTTATGAGAAAAAGTATATTCAATAATTAAAATAAAACAAATATGAAATATATTCAATTTCTGAATTTTTTCCCCTGCCTAAACATTCTTGTTTTGTACCTATAATATAAAGGTGAAATCTGCTGTTTGGTATCATATACACACATTACAAATCAGGGATCACATGGCTTAGGACTTAATCCAGCCTGCCCAATTATAACTGCTCTTATGATCGGATCTTGGTAATTGGAAAAGGATAAATTTATCAAGTGATTTGAGTCTGAACAAAAGTTTTCTAATTTTTGAAAGTTGTACTTTTTAAAAAATACAGAAGTATAAACTCAAAATTGCAGTTCAGTTATAGGACAATATTTTTTTTTCTTTTATGAAAGAACATTCTGTTAGCCATACAAAGCAAAAATTATTCTGAGATTTATATACTAAATTGCACGTACTTAAAACTGTATTGCATTATTTATAGCACAATGACATTTAGAGATTATCTTATCCCACACATACAGAGATGCCAAGAGTGTTGAAGGCCAAGATTTTAAGCAAGCAGTTGCTACAACACCCAATGGAAATGCAGCATAACTGTGTAGCACATATGGGAATGATAAATACAACATTTAAATTTTTCCTCATAGTCAGCCTGGGCTAATACTGACCATAAAAGGTGCTAACTAAAGCTGAAAAATAAAGCTTTAACGCTGAATTCTCTGCTGTGTTTCTTCACTGAATAATTAGGCTTTAGGCAAGTGATATTTTTGTATTGTGGTTTTATACTTTTATATTGCATAATTTACAGTCCTGGCCACAAAAATAATTGAGCAAAAATGTGAGTGAGGAAGGATGTTTATTTCAGATTTTGGCAATTTATGGCTTTGTCAGCTTATTAAAACTCAGCTAAGAAAACATGTTAACTGTAAATCAAACATTTGGAGAAAACAAAGCACAAAAGCTTACAATCTTGACTTGGATTCTAAAGATTTTGTTCTTTGAATTGAAAAAAAAAATTCATGGAGCACAAACTATCCATATCTACTACTTTAAAATCAATAACTGGAATAGTGCCATGCGAAATTATTATATTAAAATTTAATCTGGCTGTGTCTACACTGAGAAAGTCTGTATTGTCTTCAGCTTGCTGCTTTATTTAACCATCCATCCATCCATCCATCCATCCATCCATCCATCCATCCATCCATCCATCCAATTTCTAAGTCACTCAACAGAAAAATATAATATTTAGGGAGTTCCCAAGTTACAACAATTGAGACCAACATTTCTGTTATTAAGCAACCCTTTTTGATATTATATAGAATACAACATCATATGACTGCATTGCTTTGTGATGTCAATCCCTGCAATCACTCTTGCCTTTGTGAAGTGGGAAGGGGATATTTACCAAAAGAAGTGGCAACCTTCCCTGCTGACTTTCCTATTGACTTTGCAGAAAGCTGGCAGAGAAGATTGTAATTTACAATCACATGACCCCAGTACACTGCAACCATCATAAGTGTGAACCAATTGCCAAGCACCCAGAACTCCAACACATGACTGCTAGGGTTGCTGGGATGGCTGGAACTTTAAGGACCAATAGTTGTAACTTCAAACCGTTGCTGTATGGTTTGGGAAGTACAACCTGCCCAAAAACCACAAAGTCCAGGAAAACCCCATATTGCACACTACTTTCAAATGGGGGGATGTTATTGTCAGGTTAAATCCCAAAAAGGACATAACGCAATCCAGCCAAAACTCATTTCTTTATTTGCTTACACCAGGTAGACTGTAACTTGCCAGACTACACTTATGCTATCCTAAATTAATGGATAATTTAGCACAGGGGTGTCTAACTCAATTTCACTGAGGGCTGCATCAGGGCTGTGGTTGATCTCAGGGGGCCAGGTGGGCATGGGCACCCATTGGGTAGACCAGGCCGAAGCCACACTGCCCTGATATTTCCTCTTCGCATTGGATAGACCAGGCTGAAGTGACACGAGCTGGCCCCTTACATTTTCCAGGATGGCCCCATGGGCCGGATCCGACTGCATCCAGCCTGCGGGCCTTGAGTTTGAGAACCCTGATCTAGAGGGTGGTTATGCTAAATCTCTCTTTCTTCACAATCCAGTTCTGGATTATGCTGTCTCTTACCTCAACCCCCACCTCCTAGGAATGTATTCCCTTCTTCCTGAGAACTTGCTGTTATTATTATAGTTCATCACATCGTTTTCTTCTTTGTAGACAATTTCAGACAGTTCTGGAAAATCCCAGAACTAAGAGATCCAAGGGTCTGCTAATACCGGTCTTGCTAGAGTTAAGCCTGAGCCCATTTTCCCACATCCACACCCCAACAGCCTCTCTGTTTGCTGAGACAAGATTCTTGAAATAGAATTTATATTCTATAATGGACTTCTGCAGCATATCAGGTTTCAGGCTTTAAACTAATTTAACTATAGGGAGTGCGGCAGAAGGCTCACTAATGTTCCACAAGCAGCTAGTCTACTTAAGGGGAAAAAATAAAATTTGCATATTAAACCCTATGGAGATGCAATATTTCTGAACTTGAATATCAGATATTTTTTGCTTATGTGTTAAAAATATACCCAAACAATGCCCAAATAAAACATCTGTGGCTGGAAATATAAAATACCTGGCTCACTGCAGATGGACTAGCACAGTTCTTTCTGTAACATGCCAACATGCGAGCTGTTTGATTCATCAGGATCTCACGAACAGTCTTCAAGGGCTGGCTGAGAATGGCTTTATAAGCTATCATTATATAATGAAGTGATAAAATATGTTATGTTAACCATTATATCTTTTCACAGAAGAAAAAAAATGCAGACTTCAGATATTTAAAAAAGTTTCATCTGATCTACTCTTTCTAAACAGGGTATAAAAGTTCCTATATTAGAGTTAAATTATAAACGGTGTGAAAATTATTCACCTTGCATCCATGGTCAACCACAACAAAAAACGGCCTACACTCTTGTTCCAATGCTATCATAGTGACTTAATGATAGTGCTCTATTAATATTACTATGATGCAGAGAAATTCTGAAGTATGAACTTGGGATTTATCCTGGAACCTAAATTAGATATATTAAAAGCATTCAGCAACTATTGCCAATTACATCACTGTTTTGTGCCAATGACAGGAATTGATTATTTCTGATTTTTAATACCATGTATTTTATCAGATTTTAAATGTCCACCATCACTTTCCAGCCTCCCTCCCCACTCCCAAGTCACGTATTATATGCTGACCTGATTTTGCAAAGAAATTTACTAGTGCATCAGTCTCACAGCTCTTGTAGATATCAGCTAACTGGGAACTACAATTGAGTCCAATGTTATGTATGCGCAGTCTTCTTTGACCATTCATGGATGTGTAAAGGACTGCACACTGCAATGACAAAGTCAAGATGATAGATAACTTAAAATGGTTATTTGCATTTTCTACAAAAGTATTTTTAAAAGTATTTAAAACAGTAGTATGGGACACTGAAAAAGTGTCAAAAGTGTAATTTATTTATTTATTATGTTTATTTATGCAGCCATCTATCTCACCATTGCAACTTTGAATGGCACACACAGGGTTAAAACTGAGGTAACAGAGTAAGTTGTGAAATATTACAAGTAGAAAAATTCAGGTGGAGTTTTACTCTTTTCTTTTGACTATGAGTCCAGATGAACATATTATAATGAGTTGGACCAAGGACCATTTTAAGCCAGCATCGCTAAACTGACTTCCAAGGTACTTCACAGAGGTCCTCCCTATCCCTACAATTTGACATGCCAGGGACTTAACTATTTTCTTATTCACATGTACTTTATACTCAAAATTATATAACTAAAGCCCATGAATTGTAATATTCTTTCTTTGTTTTTTTTCCTCATGTAATAGTTTTCCCAGACTTAGAAAATTAAATGTCTTTAAAAATTATTATAGATTTTTCATGACTTACACATACTTTCATTTAGTGTACCTGGCTGTGTCCTTATTATTCTAAAAAAAGGCACTAATCACTTTGGTATGTTGGAGCTTGAAATAAGGGTGTATTTTTTATTAAGGAATGGGGCTTTCTTTGCCAAGAATCAGTGATTACCACCTTACATGAAGGTTTCTGATTTTTCAAGGTATGTGAATAACTGTAATAGTAGCAAAATGTTGAAATAACTTTGGAAATCACTTATAACCGGCAGGAAAAAAGGAATGCAATCTTGACAAATAAATATTCATACAAATGAAGGTTTACCTATATTTTAAAGTAAAGGATGTTTTTATCACTTCTAAAATCAAAAAGCCCATAAACCATAACTACAACAAATCAGGCCCGGTTACATATGCTTTCAACACTGCTGTGTCCACTACTATGACAGCAGCTGAAGCAGCAAGTATTGTAAAGATACTACCGTAAGAAATAAGCTACGACAACATGTGCTCATCTGAAGCAGGAGGTTACTGAAGGTGGATAGGAGCTTCTCTACTGTGATAAAGATTCATAGTCTTGTCATAAGCAGCTAAGCTTCAGCACTCTACCAGGAAAACAGAAGAACACTGCATGAACAGCCAGTCGTGTTAACTGTGGTCAGCAACACACAATGATCCAATTGAAATTCCAATGCTCCATTTGGCATATGTCAATTACAGTAAAGGTAGCCAGAATGATGGCACTTTCCCTGAGGTAAATCACTGCTCATATGTTAGGGAAGTCATATGACAGCGCAGGTTGCATCATACTGCCTATATGTACCAATTATGCATAGCAATGTACAGGAATGGTCATCCAGAAAGACGCTAAAGAGGCATGTGATCTAGGAACTTTCTTACCTGGATTATAGCCCCACCATCTTCACTCAATTTATCATCATGCTTGAACTCCACAGTCACAGCTTTGTCGCAATCTATTGCTGCCAGTTCAACATCTGTGGTATTGTTCATGTAAACAGACCCCAGGAAGTCTGTTGCTCTAAAACCTAAGAGATGATTAGAAAAGAGTAAGTTGTACAGTTAATAAAAGCTACTAGCACCATTTTTGCAATAGGTAAGATAGCTGATAACTTCAAAGGACATAGTTCCCTACTCATCCACCCACTGCCAATCTGCATCCTCTCATTATGCATAGCTGAAGCAGCAATCTGGAAACTTACTTCCCCCAAAAAAGTGCTTGAAATTAAGACTGATGTTAATGACATTTTTTTAAAACGATCCACTATAATTATGCCAACAATGATGGATTTATTCTGCGCTATGTTCAGGAAGAAACCTGGGTGGTTTCTAATTTAAAAATCGAACCAAATCCAGAATGCATTTGGAAAGATTTGACAGATTTTACATCAAGGTTTACTAATTCCCAATGCTTCACATTTTGTTCCAGGAAAAAAAAAGACATATTAAAACTACCCCTTAAACCATGTAAAACAAGCAAATAAAAATGTCTATAGTAATAATTATTACCTGTGCTAGTTCGAACCCTCATAATAGCATCAAAACCCACTTTTTTTTCTATATCCTTTCTCAGGTCATTCAGAAATTGATGGCTGTCAGAATGTATCTAAAGAAAAACAAGAGATTGGAAAAAACTTGACTAAACAATGTCTACCGCTGGATGGCAGCACCACAACACAAATTGTTTCAGGATATAAACTTTTAGGAACTAATAGCACTAAATCACTCCTAAATAAAGAATTTATTTAGTTAATACTTGCAGGCCTTTCACATTCACACATCACATGGTCATGCAGATTAAGAGAAAGATCAAACTGCTTGTTACACATAGAAAAAAATACAATATTCATAAAGAAAACCTATTCTTTTAAAAAAGATAGATGAAAATAACAGATATTTAGAAAATAGGCTATCTTTATCATTTAAATGGCAAGCCAACATTAGAGTAAGCATATATTTTATGTTAGAAGTTGGCTACATGTTACATTCCCAGTTTAATAAAATAATTGTAAAATTTTTATAATCTTATAAGATTATGTTGTGCATTGTCATCATAAACCTAGAGAACGTATAGGAATGCAAAAAGAACTGTGATTTATAATTATTTAACATCAGGAAAAGGACCGAAATGCCACTAAACATAAAAGGTTCCTGTAGGAGTCTAGCACTAATAAGCAGAGTGGGACACATAATCCATATATTTCTTTATCCTATTTGGAATGGAGAAGAAAATCAGATTAAAATTTTAGTTCCAGTTGTATAGAAGGCTGCAAGACAAAGTTTTTACTCACTGCTTAGAGAAATATGTATTGCATTCTTCTTTATTTGTTCCTATAAGTGCTCAAAATTTCTCATATTTTTCCACACAACGTTGTGAAATAGTTTGGGCAGTGACTATGTCCTGTCAAATTTTCAACCCTAATCTTCTGGCTGCAGATGAACCTGGATCTTTATCTCTTTGGTCCTTGTTCAACACCTTAATCACTACATCACATTTTCAGAGGTCTTATCGTAAGATTTTCCAATGCCCAAACATCACATTACTTTTATCCCATTGTAGGTGAGTTGCTATCCTGGTGTTGCTAATCTGTATGTTGGAGCTGTTTTTGGCCTCCCCGGCCTCCAGAGAGAGAGGGAGGAAGGGAGGGAGGGAGAGAAAGAGACACATGCACAAACAGAAGTCCCTCACACACACACCAAGGCAGCCACATCCCTTCTCTAACCTGCTTTCCAACCCAAGGAGCATAACAAATTTAAATTTAATTTCTATTGTTTAATGAACTACTAAATTGGCCATGCCCACCGAGTCACATGACCTCTTAGCCACACCTACACAGTCACATGACTATCTAGCCACGCCCACCCAGCCGGTCCACCCACCCAAAAGTCTGAGTGAACGTGAATTGGCCGCCTGTTTAAAAAGTTTGGGGACCCCTGATATAGAGGAATTTCACAGGAAACTGTTAGGCATTTGCAGGTGCAGGGGGATCTCTTCACTAAAAAGAAAATTTTATCTTACAAGATTTACATTTTATAGGCTCTACATCCTTGCCTTTTCAAATTAATATCCTGATGCCAGATTTATTATCGTTCTATTAGATAGCCCAGGTGCTACAATGTACTTTGAATATAGCCAATAATGAAATCTGTGTTTAATCTACATGTAGTTAATTAATTTAGTTCAGTTAACTGGATGGAAGTTATCCCCTGCAGTTGAAGAAATTCAGGACAATGTGTATGGACTGAGATTGGGAGTGGGATACGAAGGCTATTATCCAGTGGGAAACTTTCAAGAACAGTATTTTAAGAAGGATTTTAGGACATCCCCAGCATATTTCTGTGCCTATTGAAGGTGGAAGTCATATAATCTGCAATCTTGAGCAGAGAATTCATACTGCATTTATCAAAATTAGAAATTGATTCCCTATGTATAGATCACTGCTTTTGGGACTGCCACATAAGCTTGCTGTTGGCAAATTGTAATCAGGTGACTCAATAGTGTTTTTGACTCTTTTATCTACTATGTATGCATTTCATTTTAATATATGCATACATACATAAAATGCATTGGAATCTTGAAAACCTGGCAAAATCTAATGAGATTCCAGGAAAGAATCCATTTTTGGCATTTTTTACTTTATTTTTACATAAACCATCTGTCAAGGCTGACTCATAACACACCTCTGCTTACAATTTGACAACAGAAACGAAGGGAAAGGGGAGGACAATTCTTGATATATATTGGGAGCTGGGAGGGAGGTGAGGAATTTATGTGAGCTGTTTGAAGCCTGAGAAGCTCCGGATACTTCAAGGCCATGTGATGGGAACCTTCTGAGGGCGTAGAACGTTTCCTCAAAATAAAAAGAAAGGGTTGGATTTCTGGACAATGGATAATCGTGGTTCAAATGAGGGAAAGAGGCAATTAACTATGCTGTTTCTCATGCAAAAACCTAGCTTAGCTTTTTCTGTGCCTGTATGAATCTATCAGTAAACTCTTGGTAAAATAATGTCCCAGAAGTTTCTTTTGCTATATATGCCAACAGGACAGTTGATACCATCTACAATATCTTCTGAGTGATCTACAGACCTCAAGTTGCAAACTACTGAGACAAAAAAGAAGCTTTTGTCAGTTACCTGAAAATTGTTGTACTTGTACAATGTTCCTCCAGTATGAAAAGTCACAAAGCCCATGGAAGCGATATCTGCATACTGGTTTGGGAAAAGAAATAGATTTACACAGCAACCGTTGGCGACACAGTCTTTGGCCAAGGCTTCATAAATATTTGTCTGGACCTGAAACAGTGTCTGTAGAATATAAAAGAATATAGAAGAATTAAGCATACTAAGTAACCAGCAAACAAAAGAACAAGATGTTGCAAAGAATAAGGAGGGAAACAAAAGCATATATGAAATTAAAATATAGTTTTAAGGGCTAAACAATTTTAACAAGTATAAGCATTAACCAAAAAGGTGGTTGCAAGTTTTCTTGACAAGAATATACTATCTGTTTCAGGTACTAATCAAATATATAAATGTATTAAGAAAAATCTATGTACTTTGCACACAAGTATGTTCATTAACTGTCATAAGTAGTCTTTGCTTACCAATGGTTACTAATTTACTCTGCATATTAATTTTCTTAACTTTGTTGCTAAGCAATAAGATTGCAAAGTACACTGTTATGTGACTGCAACGATTTGTGACTGCAGTTTGGACAGGCCCATTTGAGGTTATAAAGCAAGTCCCATGCAGTCACAGCATACTGCAACCACACAATCGCCATTTGTGACTTCTGGCCACTTCCCTATTAACTTTGCTTGTCGGAAACCTGCAATTAAAGTCACAAATGGCAGTTACATGACTGTGAGATGCTGCCAGGGGTGGGATTCAAAAATTTTAGCAACCGGTACTCTTCCCAGTTGCCAGGTAGGCGTAGCCATGGTGGGCGTGGCCTATGCGGCCTCCTGCACCACAGCAGGGTGAGGGCGTTTTTTCCCTCCCAGGGCTCCAGAGGCTTTCCTCGCGCCTTTGGGAGGGCGAAAACGGCCTTCCCGGGCTCCAGAGGTCTTCCTTAACTTCCAGGAGGCCCCTTTTTCACCCTCCGAGATCCTCCTGCACTTACCTGGCATCCAAACGGGCCACGTGGAGACTCCTGGGAGGGGTGGGGCAGGGTGGGCAGGGTCAGGCAGTTGTTGCAACTACCGGTTCAGTGAACCAGATGAAAAATTAACATCCAGTTCACCCAAACTGGTCCAAACCAATGAGAACCTGTCATAAATCTCCATCATTTGGTGCCATTGTAACCTTCTTTGCTGAAATGAGTGGCCATTAAGTTAATATTACCTGTATATATGACTGACACAAATTAATTATTTGAAACAAAAATTTTGTGACACTCAAATGCAACTGAAACTCTTCTGTGAGCAGAAGATGCTGCTGGCTAAGTCCCAGATAATTTTTAGCATCACTAAGCAACTAACCTTTGCCCAAATCTAACTACTACAATAGAGGGCGATCATTTTTAATTGAGATAGTTCACTTAGGCAAATGATCCAAACCTTCATATCACTCATTTTGCAATAGGGGTTTCCCACCCAAGCAAAGAAATTTTTTAAAAAAGAGGATCTTAGACATCAGTGTCCAAACAAACATGGAGATATTGGTAAAAAATAGATCTTTAAACTGGTTGATTAGGAAAAAAAAACTCACTTTCCAAGCCAAAAAAATACCAGTCAATGAGTTAGAGGAAATTCCTAAGAAGGGCCTATTCTGGTAGAAGAATTGAATTGTTGGAATCCATGGCCTAATATGGGAGTTTCCCTCGTTTGCCATATTATGAAAGGATCTGTATATGTTTTCATGTTTTATTTGATCATCAATTGTATGCTACTTTTGGAGTTAGATATTTAAAATTCCTACTTCAGTGAATAGCTCACTAGGACTTGAATCATAGATTCTTCTATTTCCTCTTAGACGCTAATATATATCTTGTTAGCAGAATTGCGAAGTTGATAGACAAAGCAGTGGAGCTAGCTAAGAATTTGTTATATTGAAGGTCATGGTATAATGTAAAGGTGGTATATCTATTCGAACATTAATTCTTTGTATTTCACCAGATAGGTATTTTATTATTGTATTTTCTTTTAGCTATTTTATAGACTTTGTATTTCATTTTAAATATGGTTATAAAACTAATCAATTATCTATCTCTCTAATTCTCTATCTATCTATCTATCTATCTATCTATCTATCTATCTATCTATCTATCTATCTATCTATAGATTAGGACCATCGCAAGTCTGCCCATTTTCCGCAAGGCCGTCAAGACCTGGCTTTGCCGTCAAGCTTGGACCTGATCGTCGTTTTCCCACCTCTTTTAAACGGA
>JANHGC010004439.1:90990-104050 GCA_027560395.1 Boaedon fuliginosus | reverse complement strand
CTTGTCCACATCATCAGGGGCCACAGGAACAAACTCTTCCCAGATAACAGGACTAAGACCCGCCCCCGTCATCTCAACAGACTCTGTCCAGCCGGAGTCAAGGTCCGACCGTATCTGAGTGATTTTGTCCAACAAGAACTGGACAAACTCCTCAGCTCTACCCTGCAAGGGCTTCTCGGCCTCCGCTGGTCTCAGGAGGGCACGAGTCACCCTAAACAGATTTTTATGTTAACCAGATTTTCTCCTTCAGAGATATCTTAAGTTACCTATATCTATAAAAGTGAAGTGTAGTTTTGTGGGTTGGTGTGTATGCCCTCAATAGGCTCTTCCATGCCAACACCAATCTGGCCCAAACTTGGCATACACATACCTTACCCTCTTGCGACAAACACTGGGGGGGTCACAAATGGGTTTTTGGGTTCTTTCTCCCCAAAAAATGGTCCCGAAGTGCACCTCCACCCTCACATTTCACTGCCAAGCTCTACTGAGACAACGGAAGCTCTCCAGCCAATAGAGGTAAAGCAAGAAAATCGGGCAAAAAATGCTGGGAATTGTAGTCTGCAGCAGGCAGGGAGGGAGAAAGTAAGGGAGGAAGGGAGACAGAAGAAAAAAGAAGTGAGGAAGGAAGGAAGGAAGATGGCGGTCCTATAAAAAATTACCCGGGCAACGCCTGGTCTTAAGCTAGTCAATTCTAAAATACTGATGTTTTAGACACCATATTCAGGGGTGTCAAACAGGTGGACAGTGGGCTGGGTGTGTGACATGCAGGCCATGTCCATCCCAACTCTGTGAAGGAGAAAAAGTCATGAAATGTCACGTGATGGTAAGATGATGCCCCAAGTTTGACACCTGTGGTATACATGAATATAATACAGTACAAAACAATCTTATCCACGTAAGTGGGTCTGGGTATGCCCAGGTCTGTCTCCTTTACAAGGAGTGGTATATTCAAAGGACCCTTTATCATGCCTAAATACACAGAAGATAAACTAATTATTACAATTGGTAGAACTATTTCTTCTATTTTATCCCACAATGTTCTTGTCCAATCGTAGCTTTTCTTTAGGAAATTTGTATTAATTCAGTTCCAAAAGCCACTCACTGAGATTTGTGGCATTGTAAGACTTTTCAATGTCCTCTTTCCATAAGCTGCTCATTGTGGTCAGATTAATTCTAAAAATGCATTTTAAGAAACAGAAAATACTAATACCTAAAAAGGCTCTTGAGGACAAAGAAATAAAGAAACAATGTTTCTTTTTCAAAATAGAATCAAAGCTACCCACCAACTTTAAAAGTGATCTTTAGTCATTTTTGGAAATAACATACCGTATTTACTGATGGGAATATGCTGTGATTGCATCAACTGGACAAAACATCTGGTTTGCATAATGGGAAAAGAAATTGACAAAAGAGCTCCAATGAATACATAAGACTGCCATAAATTGTTTCCCTGTAAGACTATATTTCAGTAGAGACAGCCACAGAATATTATATCATAAATAGATGAATAGAATTATGGGAGAATCTTGAAGTAATAATGGTTAACAAATAGTTTATAATCCCACAAATGTTTTTGTAGTAGAAAAACAAATGGTTTGGCATTCAAAATTATACACATCTCTTGTGTTATGGAACAACTTACATCCTGATTACTCCTTGCCACCTTATGGCACAGTGTTTTCCAGTCTGGTGGTTTTCATTTAGGGACCACAATTCCCTGATCTAACTTGGCTTGCCTAAGAAAATGCTGCATTGCTTATATTAGCACTAGCAAACATGCCTTTGATGAGAGATTACACTTTATATTGGGCAAAAACCATTTTTTCCAAAGAATGAAGACATTTTCTTAAAGGCAGTTTTTACTTGAAATAACAAGATAAAGGAAAATCCAGGATAAAGTAATAAAATTTGGACAGAATGAAGCACGGAAAGCAATATAGTATTCATATACAGTTGCCCTAGCAGTCCCAAAAGGGCACACATTGCTAATAAAAAATTTAATAGATTGCCTACAAAAGAAAACTTTATAATTATTATTTATAAGCAGTTAAAGTGACATCTAATAAGAAATTGGGATATGCACATATCCACAATAGTAGAAGTTACTGCAACATTCACAGAAGTCATATTTCTTCTCAGGCAACAAAAATTATTTGTGTAAATTGAATACCTATGCATTATTTCAGAAATATTTAGGTTATAATGATGCATGTTTTATCAAAAGTAAGCTAACAAGAAGTTAAATAAAATGGATAATATATTTTTACGATTGCAAACAGTATGATATTATAAGGATGAAAGAACATACATTTTCAGTCAATTATTTAATATTGCAATAAGAAGCCTTTTTTCCTATGAGTGAACAAGCATTCTTTCATCAGGAATCTTAATTAGAGATTTAGAAAGTTGGTCATCCTACATACAAATGCACAAGCATATATACATATTTAATGTTATATATATTTCTTCTTTTAAAAAAGAGAAGAGCAAGCAAGATGATATGAGTAGGACTCACTGACCTCTCTACAAGTAAGTGATATTTAAGAAAGCTCCATTCCTTTTTCTTTTGTTTATTGTTTCTTTTTGCAAACAATAATGTGCTAGATAAAATGAAAAAGAAGATACATGATTAAACATTAATTTGAGATATGTAATGTATTGAATATATGTACTTATTTATTTTTTATTTATTTTATTGGATTTATACTCCACCTCTATTCCCTGGTTAAGGGGAACTTGAGGCGGTTTACAACAGTTAAAATATGATACAATAAAAGCAACATTAAAAACTGTAATACGATAATTTAAAATACTTTACAACACAATCACACTCCAATCAATAATCATTCTTCCAGGGGGGGCATCAATCCCAAGCCCGCCGATAGAGCCAGGTCTTAGTGGCTCTATGGAAGGCCAACAGATTAGGAATGGTTCTGATCTCCACAGGTAGCTGGTTCCAAAGGTCCGGTGCTGCCACAGAGAAGGTCTTAGCTCGGGGACCTGCCAGCTGACATTGGTTAGCTGATGGGACCTGTAACAAGCCAACTCTGTGGGATCTAACTGAGTGCTGGGAGGCATGAGGTAGCAGAAGGCAGTCTCTAAGGTACCCTGCTCCTAAGCCATGAAGAGCTTTAAAAGTTGTTACTAGCACCTTAAATTGCACCCGGAAAACTATTGGAAGCCAGTGCAGCTTGCGGAGGATAGGTGTTATATGGGTGCACCAAGGCACACCCTTAATCACTCATGTGGCTGCATTCTGGACCAATTGAAGTTTCTGAGTGCTCTTCAAGGGCAGCCCCATGTAGAGCACATTACAGTAAACTAGTCGAGAGGTGACAAGGGCATGAGTGACCGTAAGAAGAGCCTCCTGGTCCAGGAAGGGGCGCAACTGATACATCAGGTGAACCTGTGTATAAGCTCCCTTGGCCACAGCCGCCAAATGATGGTCCAATTGCAGCTGCATAATGTGCTTATATTTCTGATTAATGAAAAAAACAGGTATTTTTGCTATCAAAACTTGGGGTTAGCAGCTAAAGGCATCTGACAAGAAAGGCCTACCCTACAAAAAAGAACCCAAGTTTTGGAAGCAGAAAAATGGATTCATTATTAAGGAATGGTAAAAAAAATTGAGCTTATGGCAAAAAATTATACATATTGCCAATATGGTTCTGGTGTTGGGCTACAAATAAGGAAACCCCTGTTTTGCTCCACTCTTGATTAAGTGCTGTTATTGGGCAGTTACTGGAATTCACAGGGTTGTTGTGGGAAATAGGAGAGTACTGTGTGTACATCTTGAGCCCTGAGGAAAGGTACTTACTGCTGATAAGCAGTAATTGATAACCAATTAATTATTAAACTAACAAATTTAAAAAGTGCTCAGAGTTGTTTAGAATTTGATGGCACCAAATCAAACCAGTCAATAAAACTGAAGAGAGCCAATAAGAATGTACTTAAACTTATTTTAAACAAAACAAAAAACCTGCCAGAAAAGTGATTAAAGTTCTAAATGAAAAAGGAATGGAAGGAATTCTCATAGAGAAATTGGATTCTTTGCATCTAGCTTAACTGTAGAAGATGTAGGACAAATTTCTGAGCCTGCATTGGTTTTTTGGAGTTGCTAAACCAAATAACATACTAAGATAAGATATAGTATTCTAAGACATTTGGAAAGTTTGTACAGTAAGAAATCAACCAAGCAGACATTCCCCCAGTGTAGAATGGTGGTTACCATAGCAAAAAAATTTAACTTGTCCAGTCCTCTGCTGGAAGGTAGGCAGTGTGACAGTAATTCTTAAAAAAGGGTTCCAGGAGATCCTGAAAAGTCAGCGTGGATTCTGCAAAAGTAAATCCTGCTTCACTGTCTTAATGACTTTTTGAAGCACATCGGCAGATAGAAGTGACTTTGTAATATTGCACACCTGGATTTTCAAAAAGCCTTTGGCAATAAATCTGGAGACTTATATGACATATCAATGATCTGTGTTTAAGAAAGGATTGGTAAGTTTTTGAAGTGCTGGTCTATCAAGACCTATTAAATCTGGAGATTCAATGTTACAACTGGACTTCAGCATTCTAAGTATCACTGTTATTTATTTTATTTATTTATATTATTATAAATAAATAAAACAGTGATACTTAGAATTAGCATTCTAAGTATCACTGTTAGGGGAACAATAGCCAGAGAGGGGTATAACTGCTGCTTATGAGCATTTCATAGGCAGTTATTAGCCACTCTGATAAATAATCCTGGATTAATGTGAATCCTGACTTGATCCAACAGAGTCATTTTATTCCTAATCAGGGAAATAGGCAAGTTTTCCTAATACAGAGGGAGAGAATATTGCTGGCAATGATGTTTTCTTTTCTCATTGGGTTCAGTGAAAAGAAAATATGACTGAATGGCAGAGGAAAACTCCTTTGGAATGGCAGGCTTTTGTGGATAAAGAAGTCAAAGTACTGGCTGCTGAGAAACACCAATACAAAGGATGGGTTTTAACAGTTGACCCGGTTTCTGCCAAGTATGTATCAGTGAATTTGATATAGATTTTTATTTTTTGAGAAAGAAAATGTGTTAAGGGAGAATGAAGGGGATGAATGATTATAATCTCGGTGGCGCAGTGGTTAAATGCAGCATTGCAGTCTTTGCTGACATGTTCAGAAGGTTGTCAGATCAAATCCCACCAGGCTCAAAGTTGACTCATCCTTTCATCCTTTCTAAGGTCGGTGAAATGAGGACCCAGATTGTTGGGGGCAATAAGCTAACTCTAACTGCTTGGGGAGTGTGGTAAAGCTCTGATAAGCAGCATATAAAATCTGAGTGCTATTGCTATCCATGTTGTAAGCCGCCCAGAGTCCTCTGGGAATTGGGCGGCATTAAAATGTAATAAATAAATAAATAAATACATACATACATACATACATACATACATACATACATACATACATACATACATACACATAGCCAAGTTCCTTCATCCCTTCCCTTGGTTGGAGCCAGAAAAGTCTCTAATATCTAACATGTGGTATTTCCTAGAGTGGTCAATATCAACCCCGAAGGATTGTTGTTATTACTGTTATTATTCTCATTCATAGTACTATTAACAACAATAATATTTACTATATTATTTTCATGTACTGTAATATATGGGGAGCCAGTGAACAGTTTGAAACTTCATGAAGGGATAAGTGAACTGAAGACTTTCATGATCCCTGGTCCAGGACATTGTAATTTTAAAAGTGGCCATTTATCAACTTCTACATTGCATGTTATCATTTTAATACTTAAAATTTAAAAAGGGGTTTTAATTTTTTTATCTAGTCCTTTTTAAAATAAAGTTTTATTTTGCTTATCTGTTTTGACAGTGATTTACAACCCTGGGGAAAGGGTTGTAGTAAAGTAAAACACTTTACTTAACCAACCTCCATGCGACATAATGAGAAAAGGCACTACAGACGTTATTTCCACTTTTTTGTAACTTGATGTTCTAAATGTTAGAAAATTAGCACATGACGGACTGTATTTTTTGCGCCATCTCCCCCTCAAACACTAGGGATACCCCCAGGAAAAAAGATGGTCAACACAGGACATAGCAAACCATAGTTCCAAACAATGTGATAAGGCCAGATTTCTAGGAAAGAAAGCTTGGCACCATCAGCCTTCCATTCTAGTGACCTTAGTTAGCTGCTACGTGATCAGAATTTAGTATTCTTTTTTTTTACATTAATATTTCTTACTATTTTCACTTTTTCTTACAGTGAGTACTTTCCTTACAGTGAATATTTTGTTTAAGCTATTTGTATAATCTAAATAAAATTAGCGTAAATGTTAAATGTTTATTACAACTTGGCTAGATTTTCAGATGTAAGAATAATTTGTATCTGTTATAGTCATACCTTTGAAATATAATATTTCCTATGCTGGTCTTTTCATATTTCTTTCAACAGCCTCCTAAGGAATTCAAGGCATGGACCACAAATGCTGTGCCGCCCCCTGAGACTTATGCTATCAAAGAAAAAAAGCCTCCACCTCCTCCTGAACGTGATATGGCAATCAAATGGTCAAATATCTACGAGGATAATGGAGATGATGCTCCAAAGCATGTGAACAATGTACATTTCTTACCAGAAGAAGAACAAGAAAATGTTGAATCAGGTAATAGTTTTGAATGTTATTCAAAATAAATGTTGGCTGTTTTTATATATGAGACCTTTAATAGGAAAATATTTCTCTGTTTGAAGATTGGCATCTCTTATATGAATTATGTAGAATAGTCTTGAATCCAGTTATAATGTTAATAGTATTAAACTTAATCCTATACTTGTTGGCAGCTTCTCATGAAATGTCCAAATCTTTCTTTCTACATTCTTATGCATATTTTGATTAGCATGATTAATGCTTTCAATTTTATATATCAACACCTAGATGAAATTCCTGTATTCCTAGGGAGATTTTACTAACAACTAATAATATGTCTTGCTGGCCATAGAGTCAGGCTGATTAATGTCTAAGAATAGCCTTATCTACCCAAAGATGATGAAAGATTTGAAATAGAACATGCTTTTAATAAACAGGAACTGTATTTAAAGATTAAATTAAACAATAAATTCTTAGAGAAGGGGAAAATTCAAAAGCTCATGCCACCTTGGTGCTGGAATAGCCTTCCCCAGTCTCAGCCCCTGGCTGTGGTTAAAGTCTAACACAGTGTTCCTCAAACTTGGCAACGTTAAGACGTGTAGACTTCAACCCCACAGTTAAAAGTTGTCAAGTTTGAGAAATATGGAAAGCACCAGGTTGTAAGCCAGGTTATAGGAGGCTTAGTTCAAATATCCACAAGAGTGTTACCTTTGATGGAAAGCCCTTAGTCATTGAATTCATCGTTGGACTGTTATGGCTAAGGAAATTTCCCTAATCTCCGTTCTTGTAACTTCTTAATCATAAAAACAATTTGATGATGAAGAGGCTAAGAAGGGTCGGACCTGATTAATATTTGGATGATTGGTTATAACAAAATTCCCAGGTCTGTAGTCTAGTTTTTGTCATTGGGAGGCAGGGGGGAATCCAGAAAATGTCAACAACTTTGAACTGCTTTTGTATTGATGCCAATAAGACTGCATGGATGCCAACCCAATGTAGTAATCAAAAGCTCATACTATCGATAATATTTTCCACATGTGGCTTTTGAAAACTTTGGCTCACATACACTGTCTCTTCTTTGAAGATGGTGAAAAAGATGAACCCAGCTCAGTTAAGAAACGCAAATTAAACCCTGACGAGCAGCCAAAGAAGAAAAAGCAGTGATGAATTGGACAAAGACTGATGAATTTATCAAAGTTGTCAAAGTTCTGATCTGATTGATGTTTGATGTAAATGTCAAGTC
The DNA here is from genome assembly GCA_027560395.1 of Boaedon fuliginosus. Classification (NCBI taxonomy): domain Eukaryota; kingdom Metazoa; phylum Chordata; class Lepidosauria; order Squamata; family Lamprophiidae; genus Boaedon; species Boaedon fuliginosus. The sequence goes on along the minus strand of JANHGC010004439.1, from coordinate 96,173 downwards.
TATTAATGGAAATGTTTCTAGTGGAAACCTTTTAATTGCAACACAACTCTTTAAGCATGTTGTGGTAAGTACAGTATTTTTGTTCATAAAGACTTTGGAAGTTTGTCATATTCTCTTCCTGTTTAAGACAGATTCTTGTGACACTATAAATCTTAACATACAAGGTAAAAATTTGTTGGCATTTAAAGTTTAATATTTGGAGCAATAAGCAAATATTATGAAAACTACTACTCATGAACAATGAGGATGTGAAATTTAGATGTAATAATTGTTTACTGGACTACTATTGTGATAGATTTTTTTTCTTAATAAAAATGCTATTTTGGGGGGAGGGAGAGTTTTTAACTGCATTGTGGTGAAAATGAATTGTTTTGAAATGTTTGTAAATAGTTTTAAAATAAAGCTGCATGTGTCAAGGGTACATTTATTACAAATTTCACTGATTTGAAATTGTAACTGAAAACTATCTCTCTGTAGTATTAGACAAACATGTTTACTGTATATAAGTTGAATTAGTCATAACTTGGAGATTAAAATCAGAAATATTTTCCTTCATACCGTAGTTTCCAAGGGAGTTCACCACAAGCAGCTGAATCTAAAAACAGTCTTTTAACAACCATACAAATAAAAGTATGATTTTAGGGAGATAGTAAATATTCTCACAATATTAAGTGAACAGGATTTAAGTTAGATTTTCCCTAAATACCACTTGGCTTTTCTCTTGAGACCTGTCTTGGCTGGCAATCATGGATCAAATCAAATCAAACACAGAATTTCTGACTGTGAATCCATTTGTTTTATATACTGTTGCTTTTGGTTTTATATTGCAAATTGACTTGCTGTTGTCCAATAATCATCCCAAGATTGTTTAGGCAATTTTGATAAAGTACTAAAATATATTGCTAAAGAAATAAAAGTGCTTGCCCCTTGTTTATAGGAACTGCAGGGCTACTTCCCATAGTATGAATTAATTCTGTGGAATTAACTCATACAATGGTGTTGGTGTACTCAAGGCTTTCTATTGATTTTTGTTTCAGTTCATATTTAGATTATTTGCTCTGCAGAATATCTCCAAACTCTGATTTAGAAGTTGCAGTTTTTCTTGTTATATTTCCAATTTTATTTTTAGTATGTCCGTCTTAAAAGCTTTGTTTTTCTGTTTAAACCATGTTAAGACAGATTGAGCAATTAATGATATTCATGGGCACAGTTCAAGTTATTAGAAAAAAACTTTTACATTTCTCCCCTTTTTATACGCGTGCATATAAAATAAACTCTGCTCTGACTTTGGTAATATATGAAATAGAACTTCTTTCATACCGTATCCCATTTTTAGGATACAATTCTATATGAAATAGAAATACAATTATATATAAAAAGAGAATTAAGATGTTTCAATTGTTAATTGACAAAGAAAAATACATGGATATATAGCATTACCAGGGACTATTTCTTCCATACTTTTGATGTGTGTTTTTATATATATTGTACCTCTATATTTTCTGAAGTGAATTGTTTTTAAACAGGTAGAAATTATACAGCTGGATCTTCATGTGAGATGTTATCTTGTTTGTTCATTTATTTAATAAACTACATCAATTTCAATTATTCTAGATGATGTATAAGAGCAATGGCAACATTCAGTTTTAAAGTTACGGTAATCTATATCTATAAAAGAGAAGTGTGGGTTTGTGGGTGTGTGGGTATGTCCTCTATAGGGTCTTCCATGCCAGCATCAATCTGGCCCAAACTTGGCATACACATACCTTATCCTCTGGTGACAAACACTGTGGGGATCATGAATGGGTTTTTGGGTTCTTTCCCCAAAAAAATTGTTGCCAAAGTGGATATCCCCCCAGACATTTAACTGCCACTGAGGCCTCCAGGCAAAGGAAGCTCTCCAGCCAATAGAGGCAAGGCATGCAGATTGGGCAAAGAACACTGGGAATTGTAGGCTGCAGGGAGGGAGCAAGAAAGAAAGGAAGGGAGGGATGAAGGAAGGAAGATGGAGGGGAAGAGAAGTGAGGGACAGAGGGAGGAAGAAGAGAGGAAGATGGCAGTTCCGTAAAAAATTACCCGGGGAATGCCGGGTCATAAGCTAGTGTTAATATAAGTCCTTTCAGATACTTTAATAGACTTTTTAAAGGGATGTTTGGTATTTTCAAGGAATAATGTAACTGCAAAAGAATGCCAAGATCTGGGAGTATGCCACGATGTCTGAAATAATACCATATTTCAAAAGTAACTGAATTTAACTTTTTTGGATTATAACTCTATACATAGTTCGTATCACATCTGAAATTTGGGTTCCTCTTAACATAAAGTTTTTATATGGGTCGAAGAGAAATTACTGTAATTCTAATTCAAGTATTAAGAACCTCTGGAACAGCAAGTTGTAAGGAATTCACTGGATGAGTTTCCTTCAATTTGTAATGAAAGGGTATTTTATTTAGAATTAACAGCAAAAGGGCAATCAAAGTGTTGATTTTAGAAATTTATAAAAGGACTAGAGGTTAATACCTAGTTAAATACCTTAATAGCTTTAAAAATGACCCAGATTTCTGACAGACGATTGGGAATTTTCTGAGATGCAATCTAAAAATAAGGAAGGTGAAGTAAATTATATTTTAATAATAACTGGATATTTCTGTGTTGGACTGCAATACAAAAATAAGTTAGGAGATTTTTCTTAAATTTATTTTAAAACATAAAAAAAATAGAATGTTTCACTTAGCTATTAACTTCATTCAGTTTTTTGGATGATTTAGAGAAATTATTTAAGTGTTTACTATATCTGAGACGATAGATAAGGTTGTAAATTCCTGGGAACAAAAGAAATCTTTAAACGCACCCATGGTATCTTCTTTGTGGCATTGATTTAAACAAAAGTTGGGGATGGAGTATCATGCTTTGCCTTTTTAAAAATACTGCAGGAACTGTTCTAAATGCAACAGATCACTTTCCTGAGTAACAATTCCCTTTTTCCTACCAGAAGCACATCCTCCTGCATGAATGCCCAAGTCCTTCTCCCTCTGGAGCTGTTAAACAAGAGTAAATAGAAATGCTAATATGTCTGTAAAAGTAGCAGCGCTCATTCACGTAACGTATGCCTTTGCGAAAAAGAAGCCAGATGAAAGCGTTCCAACTTTGGGAACCTGGCTTGTACAAAAAAGCCAACTGCTTGCATTTGGAAGTGACAGATGCTTTCCTTGGGCAGTCTGTGTTCTCAGAGAATAATAAATCTATATATATAAAAGAGGGATGTGTCTGTGTGTGCCTCTGTGTGTGTGTGTGTGAGCTTGCCCTCAATAGGCTCTTCCATGACAGCACCAATCTGGCCCAAATTTGGCATACACATACCTTATCCCTTGGCGACAAACACTGTCGGGGTCACGAATGGGTTTTTGGGTTCTTTCCCCCCAAATGTTGGTGCCAAAGTGCACCTCCCGACATTTAACTACCAACAACCTGCTCCTGTTCTACTGAGGCCTAGAGCTCTCCAGCCAATAGGGGCAAGTGAAGAAGACAATTAAGAGGAGGACAAGAAACAGCAGGAGGAAAGAGGGGAGGGGAGGGGCAAGAAAACGAAAAGCAGGAGGAAGAAAAGGAGCAAAGAAGAGGATGAAAAGGGGTAGAAGAGGGAAGAACGCCACGAAGAAAAGGAGGAGGGGCAGAAGGAGGAGGGGAAAGAACATGTTGAAGAGGAGGAGATGGAGAAGAAGGATGGAAGGAGAGGAAGAGGGGAAGGGGCAAGACAATGAAGAGGAAGAGGAGGGAAGAAGTGGAGCAAGAAGAACAGCAGGGGGAGGAAAGAAAACAACACAATCAACAGGAGAGGGAGGAGGAGACAGAGGAGAGGAGAAGGAGGGAAAAGAACATTGTCAACAGAAGAGGGATGGAGGAGAGGGAAAAAGACAAAGAGGCGGAAAACCACCTGGGGTTACTATTACCACCAATCACATTTTCAAGCCTCTTTCCACTCAGCCCCGGCCCACAATTATACTTCTTTAAATTAAAAAAAAAACAACCAAGCAAGGCCAGGTATCAAATCAGCTAGTGTAGTAAATAACCTGGATTGTTGTGTTCTTTTGGACATCAGTGAGAATTTACCCACCAACTTTGAAAATGGACTGTTCGCTCCCTCCACTCGCAATACATTCTGGAAAACATTGTTGAGCTAGGAATTGGTTAACAGTCCACGTCTTTTGTACAGAAAAGATTTTTTGTTCAATCCTCTGCATCTCTATGTAAAACTGAGAAAGTTTTGTACCTTAAAGTCTGGATTTGGATGACCTGCTGAGCCAGATCGGGCTATCAATTATATAACCTAGCAGGAAATGCATGTTTTAAATTCCTCTTTCCTGTTCAGCAGCAACACACTTTCACTTGGCTTCTGAACCTAAAGTGATTTTGAATACTGTGGCAGAATGGATTTACAACAGATGAAATGCAGTATAATAAAGGAATAAGCAAATTAAAGATGACAGATGAATAAATATATTACATATTATGGCCCAAACTGTTAGGAGCACATTGGGAGGAAATTTATTCCACTAGAGGGTGCTGGTTACTGCATTAATACTTTCCCATTCGGTTTAAAAAATCTTAATAATACAAATACCTATACTACTTTTGCTGAACAGTCTTGAAAGAACTCTGTTGAATACAAGTATGACCTAGACATTTGCTTAACAGTCTTTGCTAGACAAAATTATTTGTTCTAGCCACTTGTTTAAAATGTCTTTTGTGTATTTCAAATGGCCATGTTTGCATTTTTTAACTGAAAAAAAATATGTATAGATAATGATTGAACTTGAGTTTCAATCATTTGAGGAGGTTAAAAAACATTATTTGGGATTCAAGCCTCTTCCAGCCTTAGTTCTTTATTTGCATTTTGCTTTCAGCATGGAGTACAAGGTTCATTTATATATAAAACATCATTTTATATTCCCAAACAGAAAAAAACACTTCAAAGCAAAAACACACACACAGATACACACACACACACACACACACACACATTTGTATAGTATAGGTTTATGTTAAAAATCAATAAAAATTTTCAGTCTATTATTTATTTATTTATTTATTACATTTTAATTCCGGCCAATTCCCGAAGGACTCTGGGCGGCTTACAATATGGATAGTAATAGCACTCAGATGTTATATACTGCTTATCAGAG
>JANHGC010004439.1:79820-90890 GCA_027560395.1 Boaedon fuliginosus | reverse complement strand
ATAAAAATGTAATAAATAAATAAATAAATAAATAAATAAATAAATAAATAAATAAATAAATAAATAAATAAAATCTATCCATTGAAAAAAAATCAAGCATATCTCTATAGATGTGTACAGTCCATCAAATAATTTAGTTACAATTTAAAAAGCAAGTACCAAGCACAAACACAAAACCATACTAATAAAAGTATTCATAAATGACAACCACAAGAAGGATCTATACTTCACCATTTTTCTTTCACAGAGCACCAAACCTTTGAGCTTGTAATTATTTGAAGAATATACCCTGTCTACCTTGGTCAAATCTGCAGCAGGCTTTGAATTATATTTCCTTTGCTGCATCAAAACATTTGCTGGGAATCTGCTCCTTGTCTGATATTGTAGTCCACGCATTTACGTAGCACAGCCTTTTGGTTTTTTTTCTCTAAGAAAATCTTGAGAAAAACACTCTTCTTCAGCATGAAAGAGAAATTTCTCTCACATATGGAAGAAGAGAATTCCTGTGATGATGAATCTGCCAAGGCTAAATGAAATATTTTCCCGGGAAAACATATTCTGGGAAAACATGCTGATATCCAAAAGAAAGCTGCTGTATCAGGAAAGAGTAAAGTATGGCTTCAGACATTAGATGCTAAAATACATGGGTAATTGCTCCTGAATTTTCTATGGCAAAACTGCATGAACCACATAAACTGTTTATAAACTTCGTGGTGAATAATTAATATCACCATTGTGTAAGGAAGATTCAGCTGCCAATCCACCTGGAAGAGGAAGCATTTGTTATGCTGTCCATTACCTCAGGGAGCAAAATGTCGTCTGATGAAGATCTCTTTGCTTCACTCAACCAGGCACACACAGAGAAATTTTTTAATCAGATTAGAGTTGGAAGGGACCTTGGAGGTCTTCCGGTCCATCCCCCAGCTCAAGCAGGAGACTTTATCCCATTTCAGACAGGTAGCTGCCCAGTCTTTTCTTAAAAGCCTCCAGTGACAAAGCACCTATAAGTTCTGAAAGCAAGCTGTGAATTGTCCTCACTGCTAGGAAGTTTCTCCTTAATTCTGTTTTTGCTTCTCTCCTTTGATTAGCTTCCATCCATTGTTTCTTGTCTTGCCTTCTGGTGTTTTGGAAAATATTCTTTGCGGCAGCCCCTCAAATACTGGAATACTGCTATCATGTCACTCCTAGTACGCATAGTATATTTTCTTTGAAGGAGAAGATGCATTTCCTATTTTTACCCAGGACCCATCTGTTATGTGCCACTTTCATCTCTCTCCCCAAGACAAGATGAGGGATATTAAAAGTTTGGAAGGTAATTTGAAACTAATCGCCCCAGTCAAACATTTATTTAAAGTTCCAGATGATGATGATGATGATAAAGAATTTAAAACGTTTTTTTGCTGTTCTATAGGTGAATGTGTGAACAAAAACACCTCTTCCTTCCTTTTACTGGTTTATCAATTGGATTTATGTTTATGGTCCTTGCAAAGAATTCACTGTTTGTCTGTTTGAGCAGCCGTGAAACAAGGTAAACATAGCAAGCCTCTCAATTCTCTTCTCTAGTTGATCTGTAGGAAAGGAATGTGGGAAAAGAACCAAAAATGGAGAGAATTGGAACATGATGGGAGGAGACAACTCCTACACTTTTCATTTGGCTAATATTCCAAACTGAAGGAGCAAATGGGGGACTCAAAACACTGAAGCACAGTAAGCATAATGTGCTACAAACATCTGCTTTTAGTATACTATGTGAAATCCCTCTCATTCTGTATTCTAAATATTGTCAAGGATGGACATGTTGTAGCCCTGTAGATCTTCTGGACTAGAGTTTCTACTGCCCTTGAATATTGGCAATGCTTGCAAGGGGTGATACTTTTGGAACCTTGTCTCTTAAATGGAGGACCAATTGAGTCTTTATGGGAAAAAACAAATAATAAGTAATAAAGTAATTACATACTGCCTATAGTGGTTTGACCACATTCTACAATGGCAAATGCCCACAGAAGACCAAAGCAAAGGTGGCAAGATACAACGCGGACATAACTAGGGCATTTGTTGATTTGAAAAGCAGATCCTGCACCTGTGGGTAAGGAAGGAGGGGGGAAGAGGGGGAGGAGGAGGAGGACATCTCAGTGGTATCATCTCTTGATGGAATAATTGGGAGAAATGTTCAGCAGAAATTATCGCTGGGAGTATGGAAGAGATTTGCTGGTGTACAGTATTACTGCAAAACTGCAATTATTAACTGTTCAGCAGATTCATAACAAGTCTATAATGACAGGTCACGTTGCTTAAACACCTAAAGCAATTTTCAAAATTAATAAATAGTTGGGATGGGTTCAAATTACATTAGTTGTAATTGGTTCATATTGGAAGTCAGTGGAATTTAGACACCAGCGGGAGGTTTTCTCTCACTACAGATAACAAGGCCTCTGATTGAGGTTGGGGCATGTGGGTGTTAAGGCATCCATACTACTGTCTGTCTCAGCTTTTTCATATGAGCTTCTTTAAAAGTATGATCACAAATGTGAATAATGGATCTAATTTAGTCCTTATAATTAATGAGTGCATTTCAGTTGATTTAGGCTGATGAAAGGACTCTATAATAAGTCATAAACAAACTAATATGTTCGAAACTATTAATGGAATCTATTTCTAGCTTTGCTGCAATTCTTTAAAGGATAGTTACACATTTACAAAACATGGAATTCAGTTTGTCATTCTGTGGACAAGAATTGGTAAGTATCTATTTTTCAGAGTGTGTAATATTTGGTGATTTGAAAGTCATACCATGGAACGTGGCTGCCTATTCTTGGGGGGGGCGGGCGTTATATTGGAACAAGTAGGCTTACCTAGAAGAAGAAGAAGAAGATTAAAGTTCTTGTTTCACTTCGTAAAGGAGTTACCGTATTTAGGGTATATATTTCTATTAATTTAATTAGAAATGATCGTAATAATTTTGGTCAATGTAAACAAATCATAATCCATAGCTGATGAAATAGCTTTGTTCTAAAACTGCCTCTCTAGAATATTCATGTATCCACATGTAGAATTCTTCAACGATCAAATATTAGAAAAAGCAGGGGAGCAGGACGTCCCAAAAGGTGCTTTCTCAAGAGGCAACTGGACTTTCTGGTTTTTGTTTGAAGACGTTTCGCTTCTCAGAGCTGAAGAGCAGAAAAAGCTTCTTGGATAAGAAGCAAAACATCTTCAAAGAAAAACCAGAAAGCCCAGTGGGGATCAAGATGGAAATTGTAGACCAAATTCAGTACTGCATGAAGCATCTGAAAGCCATGGTTTGCCAAGGACAAGCATGTTACGAGACATCCGTCTCTAAAGCATTAAAGCAGCTACATCCTTTGAAAAGCTTGTGAAGCTGCCCTGGAAGTTTTCTGAGTCTATGTATGCCACAGTAATTCTACGGATGATCCAATGGTAAGTTTTCCCCCCAAAAAACATGTATCCAGAATCTTACAAATGTCATATTTCTATGAGGAATATTCTGAATGATTAACATTTTAGCCATTTAATCTTAGCAAATATACATTATTTAATAGAATACAATAATACAAATAGTACAATATTAATACAAGCATAGAGATAGTCCTTGATTTAGAACCACAATTGAGCCCAACATTTTTGTTGCTATCAAGACAGTTGTTAAGTGAATTTTGCCCTATTTTACAACCTTTCTTGCCAAACTTGTTAAGTGAATCACTGCAGTTGTTAAGTGGGTAACATGCTTGTTAAGTGAATCTGGCTTTCCCAGGCTGACTTTGCTTATCAGAATGTTGCAAGAGGGAATCGCCAGACACTGCAACGGTCATAAATATCATGTGACCCTGGGGGTGCTGCAATGGTCTAAGTGTAAAAAAATAGTCATAAATCCGTTTTTTCAGTGCCATTGTAACTTTGAACAGTCATTGCAAGTCAAAAACTATCTGTACCTTTTATTTACTATGCTTTCTTATAACAAATATATTGTAGGGATTTAACTAATACAGATTTATGGTGTCTTTGGAAGTTCTAATCCTGGGTTTCTCAAACTTTGGCAACTTGTAAGATGTGTGGTTTTTGTCTTCGCAGAATTTCACAGCCAATGTGGTGGTGCCATGGCCGCCTCTTTTCTACTGTAGCATAGTTTACCAGGCTAAATGTGGAACCATTTGCGGTCACAGAAATGCCTGCATTTCGCTTCAATTGAAGATAGCTGAAGGAGTGGCTGTTCTCTTAGCGTGATGTCAAGTTGGCAGGCCTAGATAAATGGCAAAAAATATAAGAAACACCTCCTCCCCTCCTTTTGCTTTATTTATACTCTTTTCCTACTTGATTGAGAGGGGCGGTATTTATTTTTACATGAGAAACTAAACAGGTGAGCTGAAACACTCAGTTGTTAGCTATCGCTGAACAACCAAGTGGCTGTGAAATTTAGGAAAGTCATATTCTGATTGTCAAGTTGGCAAATATGTGGTACGAAAATATTTATTATATCCTCAGGTTTAAAATCAGAAAACTCAAGGCTTGTTGGGTCATAGTTTCAAAGGTACCAGATTCCTCAACAATGGCAGGGCTTCTTCTTAGTAATAAGTTTTTATTTTATTTTATAACATACAAAAATTCCAATTTCTATTGAACAGTGTGTTGTCTGGGTACAAATCATTTTAGGAAATAATAATCACAGTATTTACAGCAATATTAATTAATATCAATTATATTAATATCAATAACCATAATAATACTATTTGTTTAACCAATTTACATATCCTCCTTATTCACTAATCCTTTCATATATTTCCCTGTTTCCAGCTCCTGTTTTTGTCAGCTAACCATTGATAAAATAAGTCCCAAGACAAAAAATATTCAGTTTCTTTGTTTTCCTTAATTGTGTTAGTGTATCCATTTCTGCACCTTCTAATATTTTTCTAATCACATCTTCATCTGTTGGGATCTCTTCGCTTTTCCATTGTTGTGCAAATACTATTCTCGCTGCAGTCAATACATGTAAAATCAGCTATACATTCCCTTTGTTATACCTTTCTGGTAAAATGCCCAACAAAAATGTCTCTGGTTTCAAATCTATATGCTGTTTTATCATTTTTTCAAGCCATGTATGTATTTTTGTTCAATATTTTTTTGCTTTCTGACATGTCCACCACATATGATAGTATGAACGAGGTATCTGGTGGCATTTCCAACATTTTGCAGATTTATCCTTAAACGTCTTTGCTAACCTTGAGGGCGGAAAGTGCCATCTGTAAAACATTTTGTATTTTCTTTGTATGCAGTAGACATCGTTAATTTATAATTTCTATCCCATAATTTCTGGCATTGATCTAACTCAATCAAATAGCCAAAAATTTTAGCCCATACTATCATTGTCTCTTTTACTTCTTCCTATTCCATCTTGATACTTAACAAATAGCTATTTTCTTTATTAATTTTTCATCTGTCCCTGTTAATCTCAACAATGGCAGGGCTTCTAATGTGCTGGAAAAGTTCTTAAAACTTCAGAGAGATGTTCAAAGATGTATCTGCCTTGAAATTAGCCCATGTTGAACTGTATAGCACAGTTAAACATCAGCAGTTGACCATAGGAAATGTTTCATGCTTTATATTTATGTCATAAAAAGTTTTATAAAGTTTGCCAAATTTCAGTTCCACAAGAGTTGTGGGTTCTGGATTTTGGATGTGTTCTATAAGTTAGCCCATTTGATGTACAGTGCTTTGGTTCATAAGGATTTACCCTGTGATGCACCATTTCTCCCAGTTAAAGGTAATACGTATTAAGAGTTTTAGCAGCATATAGATGGGGAGGAAAGCCCATTCTATCTCTGCTGCATTTTAATTGTGAAATTAGACCTGGCCAAGCAAATGGCTGGGTAAATGGAAGAATCCTGACTCTTCTCACTTGGAGTTTTCCCTGACTGCTTTAACAGTGAGTAGTCGCTACAGAACAGGTTGAACGGGTTTAAGCTGTCTAAGACAGAGTATGCATTTGTGTGTGTCTGTCTCCAGGATTCTTCCTTTCAAGACCTGCAGGCTTTGACCTGCTAAGAGGTGCCCAAACAGGGGCCCATCAGTCACACAGGTATGCAACTATATTGAATCAGGGGGAAAAAACCTGCAATGCAGTGCTTGTCCCTTATCACATAGTTTTGCCTACAAGCAGAATACAGTAAAGCGTTATACTGTAGGTATGAAGCTGAACGGAACGAAGGCCAGCCAGGGTGAAGTAGTAAGAGTTGGGTTTTTCTTATTGGTCTTTGGTTGGCAGGGAATTGTCACATCTCTTAAGCCACTTGCGTAGGTGTTTGTAATCTATTTAAATCTGCCGTGTTGCCCTCTGCGTACTTGGGAGTGCAATCAAAGTCTCTCCTTTATAGGATTTTCTTAGCTATTCTTGAAGCCAAATTACTTTCCGATTGTAGAGATGGAGGATGAAAGCTATGTAGACATACAGTGGAACTCTGTAAATATGATTGTAAAGGTAACCCAAGCCCCAACTAATTTCTCTCCTGGATGAAAATTGTTTGGCATGCATTTCAGGCCATTCTATCCCTCCTGTATTTAATGTGCAAGGTTAGTCTCTCTGAAGAATCCAAGTAGCTGGATAGTCCTCTTGGGTGGATGGCATTATGGATGAACTTCCAAAGTAAATAATTGATCCCCCTTGCTACAGAACCTTCTGGTTGAGACTGCCTTCTACAGTTCTCCTTCCCAATCACATTATGGAAAGTAGCTTTCTCATGACAAATGTCCCATGATGAAATTGAGACATCAACTCTGCCAACAGGGTATGCCTTGCTATCATTTCCCACCCACGGTCTCTCCATAGTGAATATACAAATGATCATACGAAGATAACTATTCAGAGAGAAAGTGGAAAGGGAGCTTCAGTGAGTGCATTCCAAGAAATCTAGAAAGGAACAGACTGAATTGTAGGAGTACCATCCAGGAGAATACCTGAGTATGTTGTGGGACCAAGTTTTCTTTACAGAACCTGAAATGTCCTCCTCTTTATCTCTGCAATGAGGATGTTTTAACAGGTGGGCTCCCCCACCCTGCAGATCAGGTGTAATTAGCAACTTATGGTTAATCCTTTCATGGCCAATAGGAAAAATTAGACTTTCTTTCTGTCTTGCTGTTGTATTGAGTTGTGTTGTGTTTCTACTAGGCCACTATATTCAGTTGAAGAACACCCGCCATTCAGAGTTCCAATTCTCTTTTTACTGCATATTTGGATTTTCATTTTGTTTTTAAAATAAGCAGCTCTTTTTATTTAACCCCCGCCTCTCTCCCAAAGTGGCCAAATAATAAATCTTTTGTATGCAATGCTGTATTCTTACTTAATTGAAAAAAAATGTTAAAAGCACAGAACTCATTATGTGTATCCTAACAACACCCTAGAGTCACATGTGGTACTCAAAGCTTTTGGTCTGGTTTCCAACCACCTCTAAAAGTTGTTGTATGATAAGTATTATATTGACACCACAGAAGGAAAAGCATTAAATATATTGGGTATATATTATATAGATTGTATTAACATATTTACTTGTTGGAAGACTCTGGTGTTGGGAATGAATGAAGGCAAAAGAAGGGGTCAGCAGGGGATGAGATGGTTAGCTAAGGTCATTGATGCAATGAACGTGAATTTGGCAAACTCTGGGAGATAGTGGAGGACAGTGGGGCATGGTGTGCTATGGTCCATGTGGGTTGCAAAGAGTAGGACAACTTTTGACTATTCTTTTGACTAATCTATTGACTATCTACCTACCCTACCTATTGCTTTGTCTTGGCCTAACCCATTTATTGGGATGCAACCCCCAGTTTGTTTCACAAGTCAAATTTGTGCAATGTCAGTAAACAATTTCAATACTATGCAAAATGAATAGGATTTCCTGAGCCATTCCTAGACATCTCTGTGCAATTTACTTATGAAACAGATTTTAATTATTAGGCTTAACAGCAGTTCTACAAAATACTGTATGCAAGCTTGAAACAAGCTATTCACCAGAGAAGCCATCTGGATTATTTGTAGTTAGTGGTTTCTGGATCGCAGCCATTAACCTTAAAATGGCACACTAGCTTATAAATAGTGAATTACTACATAACCTGGGCTACACAGCACAGCCCCTTTAAAAAAATTATACTGAAGTGCTGCAGTGTTTTTAGGAATGAATAGCAAAGATTATGCTGAAGGAGGACTGTGAAATCGAACTCTGCTAGAAACAACATTAGAATAAACCCGTGTTTCTATCCATAGGGGAAATAAAAATATTTTTAATATTCTTGACCTTTAAAACATCAAATCCACACCAGCAGAGCAGGCTTAGTGTGACGATCATAAGGGGGTGGTGAGTAAAGAATCATACACTTGATTTTCTGTATATGCCTATGTGCGTGTGAATACATATTGGGGCTAAAATAAGGATGATCCAAACGACCTTCCTCCCGTGTAAAGGTTTTATGAAGACCAAATGAAAAGTAATGCCTCCAGTGTTAGAAGTTGCCAACAGATGGCAGTACTGATGTGCTAAATAATCTGACATGTTCTTTAGCATGTTCTTTCATTGGAGACGACGAGAAGTTGTTCCAAGAAAAGATTGTGTTGCTATTGTTTGTGAAACAGAAGCCTGCAATAACTTGTCACAATGCTTTAAGCAACATGCCATGCTTGATTTTTTTTTTTTTTAACTGTGGGAGTCTTTCCAGCTGAAATTTACCACACAATGTAAGCTATTTATGCTAATGGTGTTGGCCTGTATGTATATAAAGATGTTGAATTGGGAATAGCTGATTTGTAGGATCAAGAATAAAGTAACAACCGATGAGTTTCATTACCAGGAAGGTGAACTGGTTCAGGACAATCATTCAAAGTGAAATTGCAATGCAGGTTGATATTTCACAGCAGCACATGAGTGACGTTGATGTTCTTCCACGCTGGAAGATTTGGGCAAGATTGGTTTGTTGCAAACGGGCAGCAGACATGAAAGTTTCAGAAGCTGAAATTTGACGATTAAGTGAAATTTGCCAGTTGCCATGCTGCAAGAATCAAGGTAAGTTTTGGCACTGCTAATGAAACATAGGCTCATCATTGTGATGACCAGAAATGATGTGGCAATCCATGGAATAATATCACAAAACTTTTCCAACAAAACAAAATTCAAAATCCAGACTTCAGCAGAATGGTTAGGTCTTTTTTGACACATGGATATGATTTACACGGATTTTCTTGAATCTGGCATCCCTATAAGGGTGCTACACGCAACTTTGAAAACATGATTAAGTAGGTTTTAGAAACCCAACAGGAAAATTTTGCTATGACCTGACAAAATTAAGCCTTGCACCCCGGAAGCCACCCAGGAGGTAATTGCAAAGTTGGCTCTCACTAACTTACCTCGTTCACCTTTCAGTTCAGGCTTGGTGTCATGCGACTTCCACTTTCCCAGAATTCAAGGAATCATGGACACGATGGTGATTCAAATGAAAAAGTGGAAATGACTTTCAGGACTTGGCTGAAGAGACACAACATGTGGCGTTCTTTCATCACGGCTTTAAGTAGCTTATCCATCGTTGCAGAAGTATGCTCCAAAAGGTGGTGATTATGTGGAAAAGTAAACGTAAGAGCTCCTTTCAAGGACAATTTTCTGTTTCATTTATTAAAATATACCTTGGAACTCTTTCTGCACAGTCTATATCGAAACAAACAGTTCAAAGTTATCAGCCTTGCATATGCTTGGTTTCAATCTCAATTACTATGCTCTCAGAGGAAAATATAAAAGGTAAACTTTCATGACTTCAGGAAGACATCCATACAATTTTGTTGGCAATAAGATGGAAGTGATTTACCATTCTCTTCTGGGGTATCTTTTGTCACCATCACACGTTTATTATTAACCTTCTAACCAAATCATAGTTGCCTTTGAGAGGTCCATTGTTAAAACACAGAAGACCCTGGACATAATCAAATAGTACTTTAATGGACAGATTTAACTTTTGCACAGAAGCAGCAGTGCCTACAGTCAAGGGAATGAATAAGGTCTTCTTCTGATTTCAGTGAAAGAATAGCTTAAAAAAAAAAAAAGAACCTGCGTGTGTAACTTTGGGGTGACTCACATGTAAAATATTTCATTTGTTTAATTGCACAGCAGAGTAAACAGACCTAGAATTCCACATGCCTCCAAGGCAGACGAAGTTGAAGCTTTGGACTTTGCTAGCTGGCTTTGTAATTCTCTGTCTGGTTTACCATCCTTGTGTGTGGGTTGCTTAAATTGCCTCCGAACCAGCCCTGAGTGAAAACATTCCCTATTTAATAAAATTGTGAAATATGGAAGCAGAAACATCATAGAGGAGACATTAAGACTCTCCAGGTGTCACCTTAAACCAAGCGGTTTGGACATTTTATAACTCCCAGTTGACCCAGATATAGGGAAAAGAAAAAGAAAGGAGCAGGATATTATAATACAGCATTGATCCCTAAATTGACTTCAGTTCCATAAGCCTTCCCAGAGCAAATTACACATTAAACATAACAAGGTCTCTGACCTATGTCACCTCTCCATCACAAGGGACACTTCTTGTTTTTATGAACAAAGCCTTTTGAAGGACCAGTTACAAAGTGTCTCTCTCATATCCCCAAAAGCAGCACTTTTGTTGGATCAAGCTCAGATTAAGGCATTAATGCATCAAGGTCCGGTCTTTTGACAATTTACAACATTAGGCTTTTCTAGATCTTCGTTCTAGGCCTCTTCTGGTAAAATTGGATTACTATGATTATTATTATTTTCAATTCATGTATTATCTAGAAACTCTAGGACCACTTTCAGATCCAGTGAAAACTGCCAGGGTTTAATATCCCGCAGAATCCTCAACAAAATTATTGCCTTATTTATTAAAGAGAAATACAGTCCCCCAATGCTTATACTTTCTATAGCAGGAATACTAGCATCCACATCAGTATAGGTAGTCCTTGACTTACAATAGTTCATTTAGTGACCATTTAAAGTTACAACGGCATTGAAAAAAGTGACTTATGACTCTTTTTCACATTTACAACCATTGCAGCATCCC
>JANHGC010004439.1:63674-74461 GCA_027560395.1 Boaedon fuliginosus | reverse complement strand
TTTCAGCCTCCTATACTCAACATTCAGAGTATAAGACACACCCAGATTTTCACCCTCTTTTAGGGAGGAAAAAAGTGCATCTTATACTCCGAAAAATATGGTATATATTTTTCTGGATGTATGTTTCTTTTAATACATTTTTCTGGATATGTTCTCCACCAAAAGCAACATTCCAAATTATCGGGGGGAAATGTAAAAATACACGTTAAGTGCATAATTTTATAGCCCTGACAATTGCCAGGATAACGGTTTCATTCTAATCTTTTCATAATTTTTGAGGTCAACTGGAAAACAGTTTTAATTTACTGATAGGCTACACGGCTACTAAAACTCTTTTTTGAGGGTCTGACCCTCAAAAATGACCAGTTAACTTTTGGGAGTAATAATATTCTACTAATTTGGAGTAGGAACATAACAACGTGGTAACAATTATAGCAAAATAAGGGTTTTTTAATAGCCTTCCATTCCAACCACGTGAGCTGGTGGGGGAGAGAGGGAGAGAGAGAGGTAACAAAAGCAAGGAAACCAGAAAACTGGAAAAACCTTGTCCTGCCCACCCCTACTATTGTATAATTCACTTCCTTTTGTAATTAGTTCAGTCCTTACCTTGCAGTTTCCTCTGGCACAACGATTCCAGCCTTTTGAGATGCTGCCTAATCCCACAGTGTCCTTACCTAACCTCGGAAGGGCCAGGAGACAGTAACTGCCCCCAGCCAACTCCTCTGGTTGGCCAGCTGCTTTATCAATATGAAAAAAAGGCTTTCTGGCAGAACCAAAGGCAGCTGAGAGACCCTTTTCCTGATGGTGATTAATGAGAAGAGGATGTTGCAGATTCACAGTGGATTCCAAAGTATGAGGCTGAACAGACTGCCCTATGTTTAGGAGCAAAAGAAGTGATTTCAAAAGCTGGCTGATGTTTTTAATTTTGAAATATAAGGACGATAATTCTATTCTGATTTGAGCAGCTGAGTGGGTGGGTGAGAAATTTAGCTTCCCCTTTCTTTACAGTTACACAATCCTACTTCAGACACATAATGTGAAGATCCAGCTGTCTGGGGAAAGATCCACTGCTGGGACAGGTGGAAGGAAAGAGAACAGGACAACCAATAACAAGCGGGTGGCCTCAGAGTGGCAATGAGTGCAGCATTGAGGAACTTGAAGGAACAGTTTAGAGATAGATCATCACAGAGAAAATCCCTATAGTAGCTAGGACTCGAAAATAACTTGATGGGACACAATCAAATCTCTGAAGTTGGAAGAAGCCATTTCCACTTTCTGAACCTTATCTCTTAGTTTCTGCATAACACAAGTCCAGAAATCTTCTGGGTCGCTCCAAGCAAGCGAAATAAAATGGTTGGAAAACGAATGTCCCATTTCATAATTGAAGTAGGGCGAGCCTCATCGGAGCACAATACAGATGGATTGTGTGTGGGAGGCTACATGAAAGGTCTTATCCATCAGAACAAGTTACTTGGCTGCCCTTCTCCAAGACACATGGGTGTTTTTAAAATAAGTATTGAACTATGTCTACCACTGATCCTCCAGTGCTCATTCCCCTTGCTGTGTATGAAATAGGTACAGTTGGTCCTCGAGTTACGACCACAATTGAAATCAGAATTTGAGTTGCTAAGTGAAACATCCGCTAAGTGAGTTTGCCCCATTTTATGACTTTCCTTGCCACAGTTAAGTGAATCATTGCATTTCTGAAGTTAGTAACAGATCCAGCTTCCCCATTGACTTAGCTTGTCAGAAGGTCCCAAAAGCTGACCACCTGACCCCGTCATAAATATGAACCACTTGCCAAGCATCTCAATTTTGATCACGTGACCCGTGGCGATGCTGCCGTGATCGTTAAGTGTGAAAAAAAACCCGCTCACTCTTTTCAGTGGCTGTCGTCACTTTGAACGGTCCCTAAACGAACTTGTTAAGTCGAGGACCGCCTGTATTTGTCAGCTGCACATTTCAACTGAGAATTTTTCGAGCACCGGCAAAGACGTTCCCTTTGTTGCGTCGCTTCTCCTATCCAAACCCCGGATCGAAAGCAGCAGGAGAGGCTTCTCCGAAAAGAACCGGGTTTAATCCAACTGGGTTCAGGCTTTATTTATTCATCCGAGGGCCCAGGAAAGGGTTAATTTTGGAAGAGGGACGCGAGAGGGGGCGAAGGCTGGAAAAGTTCGCCTCAGGGCCCCGCCCCCGCGCGCGTGTGTATGTGTGTGTGTGTACTGTGGAGGTGGCGCGCGGCGACGGCGGGGCGGCAGGGAGGTGGGGGAGAGAGCCGGGCAGACCTGGCCTCTCTCCCCGGTTGCTCTCCCTCGACGTCTCGACCCAGGCTGGGCAGCCTCGGGGCTGGAAAACGAGGCCGCGCGCGCGGGCCCGCTCCGGTTAAAAAAAAAAAAGCGCTCTCAGCCCAGCTGCTTTGGCAGGAAGACATGCGCATTGCGGAGCGCCCTCTCACCCCGCTCAGTTATGCCAAGTATGTGAGCCCGAGCGGCGGCGGCGGCAGCAGCAGCGGCGGCGGCGGTGGCAAAGAGCGAGAGGCGCCCAAGGACCAAGCAGGAGATCATGGCGTGCTCTAGCCAGCCGCCCTGCAAGCTGTTGCGCTTGCCCCCGCCGCCGCCCCCGCTTTGCTCAGGGCTTGGCCACCAAGCAGCGGCGGCGGCAGCACCCCTGCTGCGCTCGACGGCCGCGAACTGAAGGAGGAGACGGCCAGGCATGGCTGACCCTCTGCGTAGGACTTTCTCCAAGCTGCGAAGTCGGAGGTCGCAGCGAGGAGCCCCCGGGGAAGCCGCCGCCGCCGGGGACCCCGGCGAGAGAGGCGGCGCGGGCGCCGGAGCCCTTGGAGGGAAAACCCAGCCGAGCCTGCGCTTCCATCCCCGCCGCCTGGAAAACGGAGTGGCGAGCGAAGCGTGTCCCGGCTTGGGGAGCCAGGTGGGCGGTTGTGAAGTGCTCCTCGTGTCCCCGCTGGAGGGGCCGGGCTTGCGGGAGTCGGCT
Organism: Boaedon fuliginosus; assembly: GCA_027560395.1. Lineage (NCBI taxonomy): Eukaryota > Metazoa > Chordata > Lepidosauria > Squamata > Lamprophiidae > Boaedon > Boaedon fuliginosus. The sequence goes on along the minus strand of JANHGC010004439.1, from coordinate 71,470 downwards.
GCCTGGTCCCGGTTGGGAAAGGCGGAGATGCCCGGGGAAAGGTTGCCGGGAGCCGGCGTGGCCCTCGCTTGCCCTCCGAGAAAGCGCGCGGAAGGCAGGGCGCTGCAGCAGCCGAGCCCCCCGGAACTCCGCGCGCCTCCGCTGCCCGCCGAGCTCTGCTTCTCCTCCTCCTCCTTTTTCCCGAGGGGCTCGGAACCCGGCCCGGCCCTGGAGTGCGGTGGTGGGAGCGAAGAAGACGACTATTACGACAACCAGAGGCTGCCCGGTTGGGGCTGCCAAGGAACTGGCCGAACGGCCGAAGAAGCAGCTCGGGGAAACGGGGAAGGCAGCGCGGCCGCCGTTCCCGGGGCTGGCGGCGGCAACAGGGCCAGAGCGAGAGAAAGCACCGGCAAACTGCGAAGCCAGCTCCAGGAGGCCTATTACCTGTTGATCCACGCCATGCACGACCTGCCCCCGGCCAGCCCCACCGCTGGAGGACCCTCGCCCCAGCCCGGTAGCTATCTGACCGCCTCTGAGGCAGCGGGGAGTGATGCTATACGCTGGTCCTTCTCCTGCACGGACGGATGCTCCCCGTTGCAAAGATCCGATCCCAGTGGCCAAGGCGCAGCCGGGAATCCCACCTGGCGCCAGGGCATCAGCAAGAGCCTGGAGAGCCTCTGCTTTGCCCAGCCTTCCGCTTCCAAAGTGCTGCTCCTGCCGAGATGTCGGAGCGAAGGTGCGCTCCAGTCTCTGCCTCCAGAGCCACTGGAACCCCGTGGCCACCTGCTGCTCGAACCTCAGGGACTTGGCACCAGCCGGGAAACCTGCTTCCTGGCAGCTGCCCCGCACAGCTCTGGTGACAGCGACTGTGAGAAGACCCTCAGCAGCCATGGCCTTGGTGAAGCACATCCCTCAGGGCTCCAGGAAGACTTAGAGGAGCTGCTGGTCCCTGAGCTGTACGGAGCTCAGGACAAAATGGTGGATCCACCAAGAGCAACCAGGTGTAGCCATGAGGGAAGACCCCAGCACCTTCCAGAAGATGCCTCTCCTACCCCCTTCAAGCCACCCGCTGTGACTGTTCGGAAGCTGCAGAAGTGGATGTACAAAGGACGCCTGCTCTCCTTGGGCATGAAAGGCCGGGGTGGGACAGCTGGGATGTCCCCCCCATCTTCCCGCACCAAGGTCACTGGGAGTTGCAGGCCACTTCTTGGCAGAGGAGAGGGGCTCACACTTTCGCCCCCTGCCCACTTGAATGGCCCAGGGGCCAAGGCCCGAGTATCCCCTTCAGACCAAAGAATCTTGCTGACAGGTAATGATATCTGTGGTCTCCTGCTTTCCTTTCAAGGTCTTTGTCCCACTTTTTCTGTTAAGAGTTTCCCCACTTTCTTGCTTCTCTGTGGTTGTGAAAGATTTAGCTTGTTGAATGTCTGCTAAGCCTAGAAAACCAGCCATTTTGAAAGCCGATAACCATACCAAAGCCTCATGTACTCTGTGGTCTTTTTCCAATTGGCTTATCACTTCAGGAGCTTCCAAAGGCAAAAAAAGGTAGTTTCACTTTTCCAACCTGGAATACATGATTTATGCAGTGAAGTTGATTGAACCTTGTTTACACAATATTATACAACCCGCCTAATTTTTAACCCAGAAGGCATGCAAACTCCTATGCCAAATCCTAAAAATGTAAATAGCAGGCTAAGTTTGCAGGGGAGAAGGAGTCTCTGTCCATATTTGTAGAGCACAGCTAGAATTTTCCATAGGGAACGTACCACATCCTTTTGGCATAACCTGCTGCTTGATACAGTCTGGTTAAATGTTAATACTTAAGTAAACTGCTTCTGTTCAATGTTGACAGTTTAAATGTGTTTTTCTTTGGCTGCATTATTATAAATTGAAGCATATGGTATCGTGCTTCTGGAACTCCTATTGCTAAGAGTGCAAATGTGGATGAGAAATCAACATATTTGACAATCCTTATGTAGCTATTATCATAACCTGTGAAAAATTTCCACGACAACAGTATATACTCTAACATGTCACATGTCACATGCAACATATAGAAGTTGCTATTGTTTTAGGAATTTGGATACCCGGTGAAGATAGTTGGGGTTTCCACATGGTATTTGCTACATAACCTACTTCTTGTTTCTCTCAATTAATGAGTTCACAAATTATGTTTCCATATGTGTACTTTGCCCTTCGCTAATTAGTTCACCTCTAGATTGAGCATACTGTAGTTAAATGTGACCACTGGCCATAGTGGCTAGAAATTCTCTGAGCTGCCATTCAACACACTTGGGACAGTAGATTGAAAAATGGACAGTGCTAATAGAATTAGTTTTTAGCTTACATCATTCCCTGGGTGGGAAGCTGGGGGTAATGAGCATTATTATCTGATTAAACAATTAGGCAAGTGGTTTCAGAAGTTGAAATAAAGGCTGTGTGAACGTTTGATTTGCAGATTCAGTTCAAAAAGCTGATTTGGATAAGCCCTGTGACCTCATTTTATTCTGTCTATTCTGAAGGGTGAAATATTTTAGGAAGAGCTGCCAACTCAGCATGGCCATTTCTAGAAAATGGCTTCCTTTGTATATTAATTGTGTGTGCCTAAAGTGAGTTAATAACTCACTTATTCAAGTACTCATATGTGAAGCAATCTTTCTAAGTCTCATTCCATTTTATTTCTTTTAACCCGGCATTGCAATAGTTCAACATAAGCCTGAATCTCACTAAATATTAATAAAAGGGTCAGGGAGAAAGATGGGACAAAGTAGAATGCACTACCTTTTAATGACAAAATTACAATGAAAGGGGAAAAATTGTGGGAGAGCCATCCTAACTATGCCTTGGCTCCAGACCTGGTCTTTTCTTAGGTGCAGAAATTAGAAGTTGCAGATTTTTAAAATGGCAATCTAATTACTTGTTGGGATAATGGTTTTTTTTATTGTGCGTGCCTATCTTATCATCATCCTGTATCAGTTCATTACAATATGAAGGCTGAATATTATGGACCAAATCTATTGGTGTACTGTTGTTACTTTTTTAGATTTTATAGACTAGGTTTGAGAGAGAGTGACTACCCAAAAATTACCCAGTGATCTTTTAAGCCTAAGGGAGGACCAGAATCTAAATTTCCATGCTCCAACACCTTAAGCACTGAACCACATTGTTCTTCCATGTCTAGGCAAGGAAGGTCCTCAGAAATGTGTAGCTTTACCAAACCTTTAATTTTTACCAGTTGCATTATTGAATGACTTCTGAATCAGCCATATTATTTGTTTTTGTTTTTTAAGAACTAGACATAACATTAAATCTAATTTTTACATGTATGGTTATGTGTGAATGGTTATGGAAACAAGTTATGTGTTCAGAAACACAGGTATCTATAATGTAGGAATAAGCATCTTCTATTTTAATATATTCTGATCTGTAGACCGAAAGCTAGTTTGGAATAGTGGTTAAGGCATTAGGCTAGAAACCACAAGATCATGAGCTTTAGTCCCACATTAGGAATGAAGCCCTGGGTGACCTTGAGCCAGTCACTTTTTATCAATCCTCAAAAGGAAGGAATGGCAAACCAGTTTTGAAGAGTCTTGCCGAGAAAACTGCAGGGACTTCAACAGGCAGTTTCCAAGAATTGGACAGAATTGGACAGTATTAAAAAAAAAGATTATTTCTATTTCTATTGTTATGTTAATCTTCAAATACAGAGATTTGCACTGTACTATAGAATTAGTAGAAATACTACAGAATTAGGCAGTTTGGTGGTTTCCTTGTATCTTGAACTTCAATTCCCATGAGTTAGCATAGTTAGTAGTCAAGATTTAAGGACCCAGATTGTTTGGGGGCAATATGCTGACTGTGTAACTGCTTGGGGAGTGTTGTAAAGCTCTGATAAGCAATATATAAAATCTGAGTGCTATTGCTATCTATGTTGTACGCTTCCCAGAGTCCTTCGGGAGTTGGGCGGCATGAAAATGTAATAAATAAATAAATAAAAATAAAGATTTAGTGGAATTTATGTATTTGTTAGATATGTTTCCTATCTTTCATCCAGGAGCTCAAAGAGACGAACATAGTATTCTGTTCTCCCACATGTCAATCTGTGACATAGGCTGGGTTAAGCAAGAATGAGTGGCCCAAAGTTATCTAGAAAGTTTCCATAGCTAAGGGTAGACTTTAACATCAGTCTCCCAAGTGCCAGTCCAGCACTTTACACAAAACGATACAGGCAGAATTATATGCCCACACTGAATTTCACAAATTCAGAATACCTGGAGGACATCCGGTTGATTGTCCACATCTCAGAAGCATTCTGTAATCAGAAGCATTCAGATTACATTTGCTTAATCCATCATGCTTACTCATAAAATCAGTTAAGTAATAGATGTACTGCAAGGGTGTTCCATACCCACCCTCGGATTCCTTCCGTGAGTGAAGAAATATGACTTCCAAGCTACCTTAGCTTGGGTTAACTGCTTTACGAAATGGTGTGTGTGAGAGATACTACAAATATTTGCTTAGTCTCCCCAGATTATGCATATTTTCTTCATAGAGGAATTGGAAGCAATACCAGCTACTACAACTCCTTCTAAAATTTGTTGAATTTCCAGGAATTTTACACACCTTTGTATAAATTCTCTCCGGGTGTTGCTGGAAAATCCAAGAAGTAAACCTTCTGTATTATTCAGGACCCATCCCCCAGCATTACTGTGTTCAGGTGAAAAGGCTCCTTTACAGGTGTTTATGCTTTTCATAATGTTTGAAGAAAGACTAAATTACATTAATAGACATTCCTTATCTTGCCCTTTTAGCCGTGTGTGGTCTCTCATTAACTGTAGAATCAGTTACATTTTAGTATGGTTTTTTTTTCTTTCATGTTACAACTTTTCCATGTAAGTACATACTAAATTACTGTAGTAGAAAATGCTTCTCAAGCGTGCAGCCACATTTTGTTTTATGTTCTGTTTTAGGATTATATCAGGTTTAAAATTTCATTGCTTTAAATCCTCCTAGATTTATTACAAAACACTTCTTCAGAAAAATATAATTAGCAAAAGCATTCTAAGTATTGGTTGCAAAATATTATTATATTTCACATATTGTTTTACAGGCGTAGGAAGGTTACAGTGCATATAATTATAATGTACCTTTTAATTATACGGAGTTGAATAGGTACAATAAGAGCAGCAGATATGCTCAAGCTTTGCTATGTTGTGAACAATTTTTGGCAGGTAGAGTTATAGCATCTTGCTTAGAATTACAATTTAAAGCAAAATATAAACACTCGCACAGTGGGCAATTAAATGATAACAAGTTCAATTTAGAATGGGTTGTATTTAAATGAGGAATTCTCCATCATTAAAGGAGACTTAGAAGACCTTATCATGAGAATAAAAACAGAAAGAGAAAAATCTGGGTTACCTTTAAACACAAAGAAGATAAGGTAATATCAACATCCGTGAGTTTACACTTGACAATGAAGATGTGAAATAGTGTTTTCTTAAGCTGAAGAATAAAGATGGGCATTGTGCTTGAGACATAAAGACGAGTTTAATCCTAAAACCAATGGAGTAGAAATGTGGCAAAGATCATAAAGCAGTGATGGCTAACCTTTTTGGTACCGAGTGCCCAAAGCATGTGTCGTGCATCTCAAAAATGCAATGCGTGCCTGGCCCCCACACATGCGCATGCATCCCCTTGCATGTGTGTGCATCCCCATTCATGTGCTCCACCCCCCCATGCATGCATACGTGTCTCCTGCGCATGCGCCCTACCCTTCACGCATGCACAGCAGAGACCCAAAGACCAGCTGGCCAGCAGGAGGCATGAGCATGCACAGCAGAGCTGAGCTGGGGTGACGGCTCGTGTGCCCACAGAGAGGGTTCTGCATGCCACCTCTGGCACGCGTGCCACAGGTTCGCCATCATGGTCATAAAGGATCAGATCATTTTACTAAGAGCAAATATACTAGTTAAAGCAGGGGTCTTACATGGTACTGTACAGTCGTGAAAGCTGTTTACTTTATACTTGAAATTATCGGTTTGGAATTGGCTATTACAAGTATCATGGTGAACAAGAAAGAAAAATCAATTAGTCCCAGACCAAATAATGTCAGACTCAGCCCTTTAAACCAGCAAGCAGAAATTTATATATTGGGCATATAATTCTACCTCTATCCTAGGCCCAAAGTCATCGATAAATGGAATTTGAAGGAGACAGAGCTATCAGTTACTAAAAACACCCTTAGCTTTCATTGAAATAGTGCAAACTGTTACGGTACTTGAATTTAGATGACTGTAATATCATGAAACCGTAAACTTTGCAATTAACTTAAAAGAGCTCACTGTATTACATATCTGAACAAGAGATGAGCTCCCCGTTTCGTGGTTAAGATATTGAACTTAGAAGATGCAGATTCAAATCCTTGATAAACCAAGTAAATGAATCAGTCTTGCATTCTCTGCCTATTCTTGGTAATTTCATGGACATGAAATTGGACATATCCAATATGGCTAGATGGTGGAAGGGAGATTTGCTGGTGCTTTCTTACGAGACTTTTTTTTTCCTGATCTAGGCCAAATTCTTGAGATTTTTCTTATGGTCTCCCTTCGGAGTCCTAATCAGGTCTGAACCTGCTTAGTTTTAAGGTCAGCTTAGTCATCTAAATAAGCCCAGAATTGTGTGCACTGGCTCAAAAAAAGGTTGTCTAATCTTGAATTTGATACAATTTTCTTATTTTTCTAACTGTATGTTTTGTGTGTCTAACAGATTTTTAAATATGGTAGGTAGGTGTGGTATGCTGTTTTTCTTATCATTGTGGATTGATATTGTCTTGTGCCTCACTATTTAAAAAAATTTTTTCCAGCCTATGTAATCAATTTAGTGACATTTATTTTAAATCTTGAAGTGAAACACAAGTAAACTCACATGCACTAATGAAATGTATCCATAGTGACCTCTATGGTAACTAGATAGAATGCATGAAAAACATGCCAATGTACAGTGTGACATGTTGATTCTAGTATTTGTTGTCTTCTAATTCAATGAAAATCATGTTGACTTCTAAATATAGAGTGGTTTAGGCAATCTATTTTTCCAGGTATGTTTTGAAATACATTTCCCAGTAACTTCCGCCATCATATGCAGGATTTGTAGGTAGTTTTTCAACACCATTGAGGCCCATACATATTTCACTCTTGCATTACAGATGTATCTGTCCAGATCTTCCTCAACATTTCCTTGGGATTAAATCCCAGTGAGTTTAATGGGATTTGAAGGGCTATTAAGGCTTTTAAAGGAAACTGAACTGCCTTCAAGTATAAACATATTTTGCGATTGCTCATAATATTCACAAATAAAGACAAATATACATGTCCCAGGATAATGTTGCAGGTTCCAATGTAAGTCCGTCACCGGGACCAGAAGCTGTGCTGGAGCCCATCTTCAGGGAACTTCCACCCTGACGTAGTCTGCCAGAGAAACGTTCCCTCAGGATGGGCTCCAGCACAAGTCTGAAAGCTCAGAAGACAAAATCTCTGGTCCCGGTGACCAACCCAACTTGGATCCTGTTTACAATACCATTGCATAATTTTAAATAACTTTAGATAGGGAGAAATAGAAATAAATCTACATAATCTTGTGGACATAATCGTACAGCCTCTGAAATATATTATCAGCCAATTAAGTAAAACCTAAGTTTATTTGCTTTAGCTACACTAAATATAATTTGCCATAGACTCATTAAAATAGATAGATATAAAGGTAGTTTTGGTGAAGACTGGATGTGATGTATTACTGTGTTTCCCTGAAAATAAGAC
>JANHGC010004439.1:24530-36958 GCA_027560395.1 Boaedon fuliginosus | reverse complement strand
TGTTGTAAAGCTCTGATAAGCAGTGTATAAAATCTGAGTGCTATTGCTATCTATGTTGTAAGCCGCTCAGAGTCCTTCGGGAGTTGGGCAGCATAAAAATAAATAAAAAAATAAAGCAATAGTTCTGTAATGTTTCAAGAATTTATTGATTATAATTATTTTAAACTGGTCTGGGAAACATTTATTAGCAAAATAAAATATTTACAGTAATCCAAAACTAAACTTAAATTAGTAGTTATTAGTAACCTTCCTCCTGAAGAAATCAAATTAGATGGTTTTATCCTATGATGTTTGGAAAGAATGGCATCAAACCAAGTGCTTTGTTCTCTGAAGATCAGAATGGAGGCAAGACTGGGTTTGCTGGAAGTTATTTTTCTATCTTGGCAAGCACTTTTTAAAATTCTATCCCTAGAAATTCATAACCTGTTCCCAATAATTGAAATTGTGTTTATATTGCTCCGTTTTTTAATTTACAAGATATTCTGTATAACAGAATACCTACTTTTATATTGACTATTGTGGTATCAGTATTGTCAATGTATTAGTAAAGTAATCAGATTTCCTTTAGCTACAATAAGATAAGTGCATTGTTGGCTCATAAAAGGGTATGGTTTGCTCTCTCAAGCCAGCTATCCCCCTTTTGACGGTAAATGTCATTGCCTGGATTTCCCTTTGACAGTTTGTCAACTCTGAACCACTGTTATAGTATCTATTTATTTGTCTTGTTTTCAGCTACATTAATCCATTCTGTTTTGACAAGTAGACTGATGGGTAATTGATAACTGTGATAGACACAAACAGAAGAGTTAGATGCTGAATAATTCAGCACTTTTCAATATCAATAAGAGAACAGGTTGAAATTTTTTTGTCTCTATTTACACTTAAACTGAACTAAGTCAGCCTAGACATTTGTGCTGCCAGTCTATCAGAAAATCAACAGTGTACATTGGTTTCTACCCAATAAAATGTTTTATAAGCTTGTAACAATATGTGTGAAGCTGCCAGAATAATAAATAGGTACAGCAGCCCATGCATGCTAATGTTATGTTGTAAGCAGTTTTGTTGACAAGTGCTAATACTTCTTTCATACTATCATCAAAAGCAGCTAATACAACAGCCATTATTTGCTGGCTTTCCAAGCAAGACATGATGGATTGTGACCTTAATATGGGTTAGCCAAGTTTTGAAAGTTAAACAACTTGCAATAAATCATAGAATTATTACAATGCAGTTTAATTGGTTAAGGACTGTTTATTTCCTAAACAGGGTGAAAAATTTCTGTTTCGGCACTTCTAATTTGCAAAGTGCATTTTCATTATGAATGGCAGTTTAATATTCACCTCTTTTGTCATGCAAAATATGCAACACACAAGCAATCTATTAATTGGATAAAAATGCATTGCAAGCGTAAATTATCCTTTATATCATCACTTGTGAGCTTTTACATCTATTAAATGTGCTAAATGGAACTTACTTAGAATATACAGCATACAGTTAATCCTTAAACTTAATTCAGTCTCAAAGTTATTTTAATGACCTTTTTTGGCAAAGTAAAGTAATTAACCAATTGTAAACACATAGAGCAATTACCTTTACTTAAAGCCCTTGGTGGGTATGTTTCATTGACTTGGCAGTTTAGGGATATGTATAATTTTCCAATATGTAACACACCTGTTTTGTTTTCATTCAGACAACTGTTAATACTGTATAATGTTGTATCCATATGTGAATATAATGTGAAGAGAAAATGCTCAAAATTGATTTAGGTTTGTACTACAGTATATATTATGCATATTATCTTTTCAATCATATATAAAACATTTTGTACATAGAATCTTGTAATAAATTTCTTATTTCTAGTATATCCATCTAGGCATTTCTATGGCTGTACGGTGTTTCCTGTTTTATCTTAATATTGTGAACTTTTTTGCTGCATCAGGGGTTTCATTATATGGCCACCTAGTTATAAATGTTTTTCACAAGTTGAATAAGTACTTATGTTATACTTAACTTTATGTTATATTTATAGTTCTCCAAACTTGATGTTGTTTTCCTTTGGAAAAACACACTTATTACAAGCAGAAAACAGATTTGTGTTGCATGGACACTAACTCTTAATTCCACCTTTATTAGTTATTCATTTTTTAACAGTTTCAAATCGCTTTTTAAATTTGTCCTAAGAAGTTACTTATTGGCCTTGATAGCTGAATCAATCAATCAATCAATCTTTATTGATTAGCCCACAGGGCCGTATCAAAACATGCATCTACAGACACTGTGTTTCCCAGATTCAGTTCAAACAATTTAAAATGGAATTCAAATGACATGCTAAAACAGAGTATTTACTAGATTTAATACAGACTGTTAAAATAGCTTTAGCTAAAATACTGCAACGATATGTTTACTAAATTTAATAAAAACAATTAAAATGGATTTATATTAACTACGAAGACAACATATTTCCTTAATTGGGTAAGAAATATATTAAACTGGAATTAGCTAAAATACTATTTAAAGTAGAGTTAACCTATCACGCTTTTAAAATAAACTTAAAATCCAATATCTGTATGTATTTACGTCAGGTGGTCTTTTAGAAAAACTCAGATATCATAAATTATCTGAGCAAATGGCGGATTGCATTTGTTGGCTTGTGCCTTGCTATGTGCTGGAGTTAGCTTTTTATATCACAACAAGCTCCCTTTGCTTCTAAAGGAATATCTGGGTTAAATATAATGTATACATAAATAATATAACCCCTGGCAGATACTATTAGAAATTACAGAGCCACTGCAGTTCATAATGGGCTTTGAAGAAAGATACCACATAAATAGCAATAGCACTTACACTTATATACCACTTCACAGTGCTTTACAGTCCTCTCTAAGTGCTTTGCAGTGTCAGCATATTGCCCCCAACAATCTGGGTCCTCATTTTACCGACCTTGGAAGGGTGGAAGGCTGAATCAACCTTGAGCTAGTGAGCCTCACAGTTAAGATATGCCAACCCAATAGGATAGATATGCTTGGTGTACCAAATGTTTTTCATCTGTAACCTAAGAGGCGGAGTATACAGGTAGCCCTCGATTTATGACCACAATAGGGACCAGATAATTTGTCACATCACATTTTACAACCTTTTCTGTCATGATCGTTAAGCAAGACGCCATATGATCCTGAATTGCGACCTTCCCTGCTGGTTTTCCCCATTGATTTTGCTTGTCAGAAACCACCTGGGAAGGTTACAGAGGGTGACTGCGTGACCAGAGGATGCTGCCGCCATTGTATATCCACCACAGTTGCCAAGCACTAGTGATAAAATCACATCACTGCAGGGATGCTGCAATGGCAGAAAGTGCTTGAGGTTGGTCCTAAGTCAATTATTTCAGTGCTGTTGTAAACAATCATTAAATGAACGGTCATAAATTGAAGATGCCCTGTATAAGTTTAAGTCTTGAAAGTGTACTCTTCTTTTGCTAACTGTCCATCCACTACAATGGCACTTAATCCTCACTCTTTTTTTTCCTCCTTATGGCTTTCCTGGTCCTACAAGATCTTTCCTTCTCACGTTATCTTCCTTCTAGTACATTCTTTACAAGAAGCTTCGCCTGCACATTCATCAGTGTTTGCATCTTCTGACAAGACAAGCTAGGGAGATACAACTCTTTCCATCCAGTTCTGTTGAGGCAATTCAAAGGTCCCCCAGCTTCTTTTAGACCTAATTTCCATCAGTCTCTGCTGCCATTTTCTCTCCATTCCTTAAGCCTTCTTGGTAGGAGTGATGTCTTTTCGGTGTGCCATTAAGCAATCAGAATATCGTTAGAAGCAAAAATAAAAATAGAACCAACAATAATAGTAGAACCAAAAATCGTAATAATAGGACCAAAATAATAATAATAGAGCCATTACTACGGAGAGATGCTTGGAAAAGAAACTTTTACAGTTGAATTATGTAGCAGTTGTTGGTGAATAAAACATTTGTACTGTTTACCATAGGAAGGCGATAACAAGAGGAGACTTAGTTTCTAGAGCTGTAAAACCATGAGTTCAGGTAACAAAAGTGCCAAATGTGTGTTTGTTCTGCCTGCTTTTTCTTATATAGTTGATTGTAGATCGCATTTGGAAGCTCTTCTTCGAACTGTACTGTGATTTTGGACTGCGATTAACTTGCAAAATTAACTTGCGGAGTTAATCAGGTTAAACTTCCGATTTTAATAGATTCCTCCAGCGACAGTAGACAAAGGCATGGTAGTTCTAAGATGAAATGTTTATTAGTTGGCTTTTTCTTTTCAATATAACTTGACTGGCTGGTACCAAAATCAGTACAATAGAATTATTGGCTGTTCAGTGTGCATGCATAAATGCATGTTCCCAAGTCATAGACCGGTGGAAAAAATCTAATGTCATATTGCTGCTTTCTTTTAAGGCCTACTGTTAAGCTAACACGAGTTCCAATTATGCTTTATCATAGTGCAACATCCATCGACTGAAGAGTCAGCCTTGGTGGAGCAGCAGTCCTCTGTGAAATATCTGAGGCCTAAGAAACAGCGGCCTCAAATGTTAAATTTAAGTGAAGCGTCTGGGATCTTGCGATCCAGGCCAGCCAGGCTGGACAGCCCTTCAAGCAACCGCTATGCCGGAGACTGGACTGCTTGTGGAGAGCACTACTCTGTCGGTCCCAGAGAAGCTCTGAGCGAAGCAGACTACGATGATGTCCCTTCAGAAGAGGCAGAAAGTGGGGACGATGGCAGCAAAGGGGATGCTTCCAGAACGTTGCTCCGGCGGCCCATTTGTGTATCCAAAGAACGTACCTTTCAGGCCTATCTGACAATGCAAACAATGGATTCCGCAGTGAACCATCAAGTTAACCTCAAAAACTTGCAAGAAAGCATCGATACTCTGATAGGAAACCTGGAACGGGAACTCAATAAAAACAAGCTCAATATGAGTTGTTGATCACTTTGCTTTGCCGTGTCTCCAGTTTTGTATGCCCCTTCTGTTGTATTCCACCAGGAGAGAATAAGGAAGAGGTTGAGTTTTGGACGAGGGTCTGTATTATAATTGCATTGGGCAATGTTGGAGATCACTGTGTAAGTTAGGCATTCATATTACAGTCTTTCTCCACCGTTTGAAAGCATGTTGCTTTTTATAAAACAACTCTGCAATATTCCTTGTCAAGGTACTATGCACTTAGGAAATTTGAACAGTTTATCGAAGATATATAATGCCTCATCTCTATCTTTGGTACACTGGAACAGTACACTTTGTTCCTGAAACTTTAGCCCTGGTACGGATGTTCTCCCAGAAGAGAGAAGATTAATATTCCTACTTAAGTGATAATATACGGCACAAACTGTGTGTAGATCACATTCTATTATATTGACACCTTTTCACTTGCAATGCAAAGGCTGCTATGGATAAAAAAAAAAGCTTTTTGATAGTTCAGTTGTATGAATATTGATGTATTCCCGTAGTAACCCTTTCAAGCAACTATTTAACACTGCAAAATTATTTTTCTAACTTTTGTCTTGTAGATATTTATATGTGAAAAACATTAGGCATGATTTGGGCCTTTCTAGTTGAGGTACGTTTCATTATGCAGGATAAGAGTGTCTTCTCTTTCTCCAATCCGGTGCTCTGAACTTACGTTAAATTACAGTTCTTTCATTTCCCAGCATAGTGATGATGATGGTATGTGTGAGAGAGGGGGGGGGGGTGAGAGAGAGAGATTAAGAGTCCAAAAAGTGGGGGGTAGATTGGCATAGGAAATACAATTTCTTCCCAGAGAGCAGGCCCTGGCACTGCTTTAGATGATTGTGTAAAACGAGGTGATTGTGCACTACTTCTATAGTTTGCCCACCCTTCCCCCCCATGTCAGTCAAGTAAAACTGCTGATGCAGGAGGTTGGTGTTTTTTATGCCCTATTGGAGATCTTATCCATGATAGCACTGTAGAAAAAAATACGTGTAGCTCAGGGTTGAATTGTGGAGACCTTGGTGCTTTCCAAGCTTGCCTGCTTGTTTGCAAATGTTTTTCCAGCTAAGTAGCAACAGCATTTTAATGGGAAAAGAAATGTCTGAAGCAAACAGTCACGCTCAGATAGCACCAAGGGCTCCACAGGGCAACCCTGTGCCCATCTGGCCCACTCTAGATATGACTAAAGAGACTTAAAAGAGACTTGCCTGTTGTGTTGTCAAACACAACAGGCAACCACACATAAAGCAGTTGTGAGATACAACCCTGGACAAGAAAGTGGTTGAACACTGAGCTATATGAAGGCTACAACCAAAAACATACAAATTACTTTAAGGTATCTATGATAAATTGTCTAGGCATGATGGCATGTTTGTCATACCTTTCTGAAATTCTCATTGTGAAACTAAAAATCATGTTTCTAGAGATGCTTTGGAAACTTGGTTGCTTGGCAGAGACCATAGCAACTATACTACCAAATCAAAACAATTTTTTATTATGGTCCAACAGAGTTACTCTACCAAATTGCCCACAAATATGCACATTTTAAAAATACGCAATGACCTTAAATGCAGATCTTTAACCTGATTAGCCTAATGTTAGCACTGTGCATAGGCAATAATCATTGCAGTCCAGAGTGCTGACTGTTAAAGCATCTCCAGCCATAGTGAACCATGCTTGGGCATTATGATATCAGTCTCATTGGCTTGGAAATTGTAGATGTGTAACTCTGTACATCATTACAGGTGGTGCCTGACTTATGACCACAGTTGGGAATGGAATTTCGGTTGCTAAGCGATGTGGTCGTTCAGCAAGTTGTCAAATGACCAAACCCAATTTTATAGCCATTTTACTATAGTCATTAAAAAAATCACTGTGGTCATTAAGTGAATCATGGGTTAAGTCAATCACAAAGTCATAAATGCAAGCCAGTTGTCAAGTGCCTAAGTGGTGATCACATAACGGGGTAGGGGCGCTAGTGTGATGGTAGCAATTTTGAGGATAGATCATAAGTCATTCATTCCGAGGCCTTTGTAACTTTGAACCATCATTAAATTAATGGTCATAAGTTGAGTACCTTATTGGGTATCTTGTCCAGGTTTTTTTCCCCGAATAGGGAATTTTTCATTCTGCTATGCTAATGGGAAGCTTCTCAATTTTGATAGTTATGCTGTTTCTTTACTTTGTGATAAAGAGCCACTTATTATATAATAATAAATCTGTCCCCCTAATACATTTCTATGCCTTTATCCATTCTAGGGAGACCCCCAAAGAGTTTGCCTCTTTTTCAAAGGTTGATATGGATGAAGAAAGTGCCTTTTAAAGTAATGTGTTTCAAATGGCCTAAGACATTTTGAAGGTCTTCATTCCAACTGGTCTAGCTTCTTTAATCCCAAGAATGTCCTTAAGTGCTAAGACGATCAATGTATTGTTTATCTTGCCAGGTTTCTTAAATGAATATTGGCAGCTTTTCCAGTTTGTAGTAAGAAGGGTAAATTTAATAAATCCTGATTGGATTGGTCTACAGTTTCTTGATATTTACTGTGAACCAAAGTAAATACAAGCCTGATGCAAATTTAACTTCTATCTGTAGTCAGGCAATAAGACCCAAGCAGCAATAAATTGCAACCAGGTGTCTCTTAAAAAAAGAGATAGCAATGGAGTAGAGTATGTCTTAAATGGCATTCCTTTAAAAAATAGTAGTTAGCAAGCAGGGGAAGCCATTATCTTTTAATGAGTGTTGTGAACACTATTTGCTTTGCATTAACCTTCATCAACTGATGGCTTCAGTTGTCTGGGGATCACAATTTCCTCAATTCCATCTAGGAATTCTGGGAATTATAGACAAGGAAAGGGTACCCTATATTATAGGTCTGGTTTCCCCCCTGTTTATTTACATTATCAGTTCTCCCTTTTTTGTTATGGATCTGGTACAAGTGCTATTTAATTTGCTCCTTGATATTGACTATTATAATTATTTTAGCTATTTATTGACAATAGGATGACTGAATTTGGTGCATGATTTTTGCCACATTTTCCTTAAATATTTCAGCATTTTATACAGTCTGGTTAATTTATTATGACGATGATGATGATTAGAGTGGCGGTACACAACTACAGTCATTTCAATATAGTGATACAGTTTAAAAGCATATATTTTAACCTGAAGCATTTATTGATAAGCTGATGTATTTTTTTAAAGCATATGTACAGGAAGTGAACTATTTTTGAACTATGTTAATTCTGAATAAAACCCAAAATTGAAAATAACTTGATTTTGTATTTTTGTAAAATGTTATTATTTTAAGAATACATTTTAAAGATAAGATTGTTAACTCGTGTGAAAAGAATTTATATTTCCAGGATTGTTAGTCTCCTTCGCTATGAAATGGGAAGAACACAGACTTAATCTAATGTATCAGTTTGGATGATGATATGGAGGGGCAAACCTTTCACAGTTGATAAGAGCAGGTGACCCTTTTATCTGGTCAGTGTTTATCAGGTCCATCTTGTCCAGAATCCTGTCAAGAAGAATTAATGGAATGGAATGGAATAGAATATCACTATTTCCACTCAAGAGTAGATGGCATTTTGCATACTGGAAAATGTAATATGAGCGTGGCTGTGTGTGAACTCAGAAGGTTGACCTGACTGAAAGGTGAGACCTGCTTGTAAGTTAATTCAAAATGCACTCTTGAGTTTTGTATGAAGATTCTCAGTTATCCCGGTCATGATTGTCCCAAAGGTGCTTTTTCAAAAGGCAAGTGGACTTTCCTGTTCTTTCTTTGAAGACATTTCGCTTCTCATCCAAGAAGCTTCTTCAGGTCTGAGCAAGTTGCCTCTTGAAAAAACACCTTTGGGGAGCCCTTGAGTTGCTTTTATTTTTTTATTTTTAATACCACAGCTTCCACAATGCCATATTTTACAAATAAATAGGTGTTTATTAAATCTGCATTATGACACTACAGCAAATTAACAATAAATATTGTGTAAGTATGCATTTATTATACATAATACAGGGATAGGGAAGAACAGCACATACATGTTTGTCTGCTATTTTTGGCCATTCTCACTGATGAAGGCACAATTAGTGAAATAAAAATAGCTGAGTGTCTGTTTCATGGAAGGACTTGCAGTATAAATTATATATCTTGGGAGTCACAGCTATTCTGAAGTTTCTCATTGTTAAGTAGTGGTAAAACTACATGTTTCTTGAAGCGCTAAATTTATCTGGTCCCTTGATTAATCCAAGTCGAACCAATATGGCTTTCTCCAAATCCAAAAATTCTATATAATTTTGATTGGTCTGTTCTTCCATTAACTCTCTTGATCGCTGACCACCAACCACTTTCTGCAAAGAGAAGAGAAGAATGAAGGAGGGAGGGTAGGAATGATAAGTTACCCTACAAAACAGGCATTTCTCCTGAGTTTCACCAGATTCTATCTTTGCATTCCTGAGACGATACCTACTTTCAAAATAGCCACCAATATCATACGCTAAATGTTATTTTTTAAATAAGTTAGTACTCAAGAGGGATCTTATGGGACTGGGTGGCTATAATAAATTTAAATTAATAGTAATATTTTAGAACAGCCTTCCCAGCTTAAGGTCCTCAGAAGTGCTGGGAATACAACTTCCAGAATTCTTAATCAGCATGGTTATGGGATAGGCATCTTGAGATCATACCGGTAGTTCCAGTTTGGCTGGAGAGCATCGTGCAGGTAGCCCTCGACTCACAACAAGGTTGCAACTGCACTGAAAAAAGTGACTTACAACTTGTCCTCACACCACTATTGCAGCATCCCCACAGCCACATGATCAAAATTCAGGCACTTGGCAACTGACATGTATTTATGCCAGTTGCAGCATCCCAAGGACAGGTCATCACCATTTGTGACCTTCCCAGCTTTGACTTCTGACAAGCAAAGTTATTCACTTCACAACTACAGTGATTCTCTTTTAACAGCTGAGGAAAAAGGTGGTCATATCAGGCACAATTCACTTAACTATCACCTGGCTCAGCAATGGTGGTGTTGATGGTGGTTGTAAGTCAAGGACTACCTGTACAATGTGATAGAGACAATTATAGGGGCAAAAGGAGAAAAGAAAGCAGACGAAACTCAGTACCACTTTTGGCTTTTCTGCTTCCAGAAATTCAAAATGAAGTATTGATTAACTGCAATTAGCCCAAACCATCATTTGGTTTTGGATTTACTAAGCTATAGTATTGTATATACATATATATAAAACTTCCTGTTGCTGAAGAAAGTTAAAATAAAGTAAAAACTTGCATTTTATTTTCCCCTCCCACCTCTTCTCATAATTGCTTTCCACAGATTGCAAATCTAAGAGTAAGGAATGTTTAAGTTTGTATTGGTTTGTAAGCAATCTGAGAACGTTTTCGGTTGCAGAGAAGGATAGAAAGAAAACCTTGTAACAATATGGATTAATAAAGGATTAGATGCTATGAAAATATTCTTTGTTACAAAAAAAATGGATCCTAAGCATATTCAATTGGCCACGATACCCTACCTCGTAAACCCACAAAAGTAATCGTACTTTTTCATAGTTCAGTTGTCTAAAAAGCTTGTAAGTTAAATAATATTCATAACAGCTTTATCTTAGCTTTTCAGTCTCTAAAGATCTTACCGTTCTCTTCATCAGCTTTTCATACTCAAGTGCCACCCTTTCTTGATCTCTGAATTCCTGCCGCTGCTCAAAAAACTCCAGATGTTTGACTTCTCGCTCAAAGTAATGAAGAACACTGGAACGCTGACATTTCCAATGTGGAATTATGATGAGCATGGTTTGTCCATTAATAAAAACATGATTATATATTTATACAACTATAAAAACCAAAGAAACCTGAATACTATCTAGCCTGCATTTCACAGTGGAAGAGTAGGATATACATGTGAGAAATAAAAATGTATGGATATTTTTGTTAGGCTTGGAGAATAGGCAAACCAGTGCCATCCAGATGTTTTCAACAAAAATCTTGCCAGTAAACTTGTTAATAGATGCTGAAATCCAGAGTATCTGGAAAGCATCATTTGCCAAATCCAAGAAGTATAATTGTTCACCAGGCTAGAAACCGAGACATGGTGCATTCTGGTCCTGCCTTAAGCATGGAAGACGATGGGCTGACTTGGGGCCAATCACTCTCTCTCAGCCCAGCCCTCCTCAAAGAGTTGCTGTTTTGGAGTCAATGAGAGGAGGAAAGATTATTGGATAATTTCCTACCTTGAGTTATTTATAAAAATAATAAAGGTGGGGTATAAATAAAAAAATTAAAATCCAATCGCTGCAAATGTGACCATTTTATCAATTATTTGACGCTCTCCAAATGCTATTCAGGCACTTTCTTACTGCATAACCTACTATACTATGATTTATATGTAAATCATATTCTTCATCTTTTCTGACCTGTGATCTGTGGGATAGCAAATTTGCTGATGGAGGACGCAAAGCTGCATTTGCACTCTCACCTTTCTTGAATCGGACGCCTCTTGCCTAATGTGGCCTACGTCTCATTTTTGTTTGCCCAACTCTACTATTTTGCAACTTTTAATAGCCACCCACAAACTTTTATGAAATGAGTAACAAACCTCATTGCTGGAAGGGTGAATTAATGACCATGAAATTTCTAAAATATGCAAGGTGCCAAAATCATCAGCAACTGCTAGGAAATGTTGCTTTGCTGTAGGAGAAGACAGAAAATATTATTGTAGGTGTAAACATATTTGCTTTCACTATTGATGTTAGTGAATAGGTGTGAAATGCTCCTTTCCAGAATACATTCTTCCACTTGTTCCCCAAGCAAATGGTACTAAAACCTGTTAGATTGATATAACCTTCTAAATATATTGGTTCATGACTTTGAAATAGATTTGGCACATTTTTGCTAATAGTTAGAACTCTTACACAGAATTATAATAATAAATAAGTCTGATTTATAGTCTATACTGTAGTAATGTTTCTCAGCCTTGGGAAATTTTAGATGAATGGACTTAAATTCCCAAGAGTTGAGGTCCACCCATCTTCAAGTTCTCAAGGTTGAGGAACAGTGCTGTAGAGCATTTAACTGAGAGCAAATATTTTATCATGAATACAGAGCGTATATAATGGTTTAGCCAGAAACCTAGGTTTCAATTGCTGGAAAGTAGCAGAGGCTAACTCACAGAACAAATTACAGGTAGTCCTGTAGACAGCAATTGGGACTGGAATTTCCATTGCTAAGTGATGCAGTCATAAAGAACCTCGGTGGCACAGTGGTTAAATGCAGCACTACAGCCTATCTCCGCTGACTTGTTCAGCAGGTTGTCAGATCAAATCTCAGCAGGCTCAGGGTTGACTCAGCCTTCCATCCTTCTAAAGATTGGTAGAGTGAGGACCCAGATTGTTTGGGGGCAATAGGCTGACTCTGTAACTGCTTGGGGAGTGTTGTAAAGCTCTGA
>JANHGC010004436.1:60900-72058 GCA_027560395.1 Boaedon fuliginosus | reverse complement strand
GTGTATAACATCTGAGTGCTATTGCTATCTATGTTGTAAACTGCCCAGAGTCCTTCGGGAATTGGGCGGTATAAAAAAAAATGTAATAAATAAATAATATTTCTATGGGACTGAAATTTGGGGAAGTTGTGGCTGTTTCAGCACTACCACACTATCATGGTCAGCTGCAGTCATGTAACTGTCACTTCCAACACTCTCTAACAAATTCCCATAAGTAAATGGGGAAGGCAGCAGGAAGGTTAAACACGGTTATGGTTTTCAAGCTCCCTGCCTGCTTCTCTCTAGCAAATTCATTGGAGAAGCCAGCAGGAAATTGCAAATCCAAGGCCAGCAGGCAGCAAAATTACTGCTGCTGGATGAGGAAGAAATGAGGGGATGCGCAAGAGGTGAGGCAAGGGTCATGGACAGTGTGAGGGGTGCCCAAGTGATGTGGTGAAATTGGAGATGGTGCACAAGGGTGTGTGTGGATGTGTGAGTGGCTGGCGTAAGCGCAGAGGGACTAAGGGAAAGTGAGTGGCTGAGGGGATCCAAGCAACTTGCAACCTTCCCTGCTGGCTTCTCCACAGACTTTTTCCCTGCAAGTTTATCACAAACAAATTCAGTGGGGAAGCCAGCAGAAATCATTCCCGTTTCCATTAGTTTTTTCCCTGCCTATGGTCATTCTGTTGATCTGAACAATGACACAACTGAAACAATCACCCAAGAGATTTCAGGTTGTCTACTGTTATATTTTTGTCCATTAATTCTGAAAACAGAAGGTATTTGTCATTCTTGAATGAGTATGTGGATGTATCTATATATGTATAAACCACAGGCTCAAAACTCATTTTATCCAGACATATCCTATAAAGACCTGAGACAAAGTTTTTTATTTTTGTTTTAACAAATCTCTGTCTTACCTGTGACCTTTCAGGGATATCATGTTGTTTTCTACAGCTTTTTCAAGGAATTCTTTTTCTAGAGCTTCATCACCCTTAATGCTACCAATCCGGAAGGGAACATTCATTCTGCTTCTGCTCTTTTTTTCCACGGGGCATCTGTAAATGTCACAGACATAGAAGCTATTACCACTTCACTTTTATTGATTTGTTATAATATATATTAGTTGATGTATTGAATTATTAGTGAGCTAGTTATGTTTCTAAATAGCATGGTATTTGTTCAGTCACAGTAGCTGCTTTTCTCTGCAAAAACCTATTCGAGAGATAATGGCATGGCATTTGAAAACTCTGTTCAACAAAAGGACTTTTTCCAGCAGTTTTCTCCAATTTGATGTCCACTTGATATGCAGGAGGTCAACTTTCATTATTCTTAGCGAACCTGACCAGATAAGCACTTCTCATGCAGTGGACATACGTGATCATTATGCATACCAGCCTGCACTGCACTGAACACTTAACATGTTGCAAATCAGAGTCAAAGGCTAATTAATGTGAACAGTCCTTAATTTTTCTTTTAAAAAATCATTAAGCCTTTGAAGTTTTTCTTGAACTAAAGCGTAATTCTCATTAGTTAATGTAAGAGCCCTGAGAGACCAGAAGAGAGAGAGACTAGGCTGAGTCCTACTGATTTTCCCCAGTGTCTAATTTGAAGAAGCCAATCACCTCTGGCTCCAAGAGCAGTATATATAAAAGTCATGGCAATTGCTATAAATTATTGGATTCACGTATGCTCTTAAAGAGATAATTGTTTTATAAGCACCAAACAATAATTAGTAACTAAATTAGAGGAGTAACATTTTAAAAAGTAGCAACAATTATAAGAAAAACTGTAATCTCTCTAGTCCTGCCAAACATAAGCTTCAACTACTTCCTCACCTAAACAAAAAGGAGGGGGCCCTTTATAGTTGGAAGGACAACTGGTAACTGTAAGCTGTGCAGAGTTACCCTATAGTAAGATGGGGGGCCAATACATTTTATAAATAAATAAAATATCCCTACAGTTAGAGCAATGTGTTAAGCCCAAGACCCTGAAGTTTACCCCTAGACAATCTGTATGAAACTGTTGTTAACCTGTTAGTTTAACCACATTTCAGAATTAAGACGCTGAAAAATGAGATGGGAAACAGGCTGATTCCAAGATGGGAGAGCAACAAACAAATTTCACTTGAACGTGGATGATTTTTAAATGTGTTTGAATATTAGTATTCAGTGTTCATATACTTGAACATGGGCAGGTTTCTTTAGTGAAAATTTAATCTTTAATTTTACCTCTTGGTCAGAAACTTGGGGAAATAATATTTTGCTTGCCAGATACCATAGTGTGAAAAAATGGGGGGGGGCAGCAGACCATGACACTGGGGTGAAAGCTAAAATTCCCAAGACAGTGGGTTTCTTCCTCTTCAGCGATCCAACTGATAATAAGTGGAACCAGAAGTGGAAGATGCCACTTACTGCTCCCGCTGTTTCTCTACAGTTGGCAGGGCAGGTCCCCTGTGACCTTTTGCCTGTACTTGAACGCACTGTCTGGGTTCATACATTGCACTAAGCCATCGTAAATTTTAATATGTTATTTGCAGAACCATTTCAAGAAATGTTTCAGGACAGTTTATTAAAAGTTCAAGAAAATTTATTAGGACCGAGAAGAGATCCAGATTTGACTGGGGAAAGGTGATTCAAGGTACATGCATCACACCATTCTTCTTAAATGAAATAATAGTTTCCTGGGTTGTACAAGCTTTATGGAATAAACACCCCATTTACTCCAATCATGTCTTTCCTTTTAAAAATCTGGATTTCTGCAGAAACATTGTAATTATGGCTTAGCATGTTCTGGGCATCTGGCCAACGTGATTCTTCAATCATGGTTACATGCAACATGTTAACCCACTTCTACATTATAGCTATTCCACACATATTTTGCATATTACTTGAAGGAAAGAGGCAACTGTGTGTGTTGCAAAGCAAGTTGTTAATCTGCAAGTCAACTTGTTACTTTACTCTTGAACTTGTTTTGCTAAACGGTAGGTCAAACTATAAAAGTGACCAATCTTGATATTAGGACTCATTTATTTACTTCAAACGGTTATCTTTTTCTGTCCCTTCCTACATCAGACAAAAGTTTTAAATGTCTTTACAAAATAGTTCTGCTTTGCACAGTAATCTTTTATATGACATTTTCTTCTATTTGCTATAGATTTGTGGTCTTTCTTTTGTGTTTATCGAAAAGGACACACAAGGCCTCTGATGTGATCATTGACGTCTTTGCTTGCCTCTAACATGTGGAAAAGTTTCAGTGGCAATTTTAAGAGAGTTAATTCCCTCTTTCTTGGCATGAACAGATATATTCAGGCATCAAGCCATGCTATAAGCCCCTTTCTTTACAGTAATCATACTTACGCATAGAATCCATCAGATTTGTCGATAATATCATAAATCATTTGTGATTTAATTTGGCTGAGTTTATCCATAGCCATAACACCACCATTGTTTTTTATCCACTCCAAAACCAAGCCCATGATGTAGATACTGGAATCAAGAAGAGATGCACACCAATTACTCATTCAACTAATTCTGCTTCTCTAATATAAAATATTAGGCCTCGGGAAATCTAGCATAGAATTGACTCAAAACTATGGAGATTTGAAAGAGCAGGAAAAAGGAAGTCTCTAACTGTATATCAAAGACAACCCAGTTCCCACGACATTTGTCTAGATCAGCAAGTGCTTCAGCAGAGCCAGCAGGCTTAAACAACTTAAGCAAACAAGACAAATGATAAGCCTCTAAAGTTTTTCACACTATAAAGGCAGTGTTTCCCAGCCTTAACAACTTTAAGATGGGTGGACTTCAAATTCCAGAATTCCATGGCTGGCTATGGAATTCTGGGAGTTGAAGTCCACCCAGCTTAAAGTTGCTGACTTTAACACTGCTGCTGGATTTCTTTCTTTTAAGACACATACTAGCCCCTGTTAATGGGTACCAAAACATTTCCATCAGATCAACAACCTCACTGGATAATTTTCTGCCATAGCTGTAGAAATTATGGAGCAAATGTCTATTCATCCCTTTTATGCCCCCCAAAGTGCGTAAAACCAAAATCTTTGTCCATTTACTTGCTGTTGCATTTTGAGAACTTCTAAAATTTACATACATCAATTTCACCCTTGAAAACCCCTGAACTTCCCCCCTCATACATCTTAACTAGCTCATTTTTGGAGAAGACCCTTTACACACAGCAGAAAATCTGATATGATCTTTAAGTCAATGGAAACTGCACACTCCTGGCAAGTGATTAATGGGGTACCTCGGTGCACCCACATAACACCACTCCTCTGCGAACTGCACTGGTTCCCACTATCATTCTGGGTGCAATTCAAGGTGTTAGTGATGACCTTTAGGATCCGGACCGTCCCTAATCTGTTAGCCTTCCGCTGGGCTGTAAAGACCTGGCTCTGCCAGCAGGCTTGGGACTAATGACTCCCCTTGTATGAATGGAGAGTATATTTGTTATTGTATCTCTCTGTTTTTAATAACCTCTATTTTAGATCTTTTTTTAGATTTTGTACTGTTTTCCGATTTTAGAGTTTTAAATGTATTTTATATAATTTTGAGCCGCCCAGAGTCCTTTGGGATGGGGCAGCATATAAATTGTATTAATAATAAAATAAATAAAATTGCAAGGAAAAGAAATGTTCTGCAATTGTGGAACATTTAATTTCAGTTCAAACAGAGGAAAGGAAGAGGAATTTGCTAAAAATTGTTGATGTTATGCACCCAATATTAGTACTATCCCCGACCTATCCATTGAACTAACTATCCATCCATTTCTTTTATGCATATACAGTGACATGTTTTTGCAAAGCTACTTGCCAACAACAATTACTAGAACTCAGTAGCTTTCATGCATTTGTTAGCTACCATTTTCAAAGGAAGTTATTGCATGGAAATGAAAGCACAACATGCAAGCAATTCACTTAGTGTGATTTTAGCTAAGAAATTGCTGAAGCAGGGACCTTTCTTGTGGACTCTGTTTTGCATAATAATAAATTGTGAGCACATTTGCAATACTTCCAAAAGGTTTTCTTTTGCTATAGTGTTTAATGAATACTTCAAAAGCTATTAGACCAGCATTCTCCAATTTTGGGTCCTTCAGAGGTTGGAACTGCCTTCCGTTATTAGCACAGTCTCAGAATTTTCACACAATGTGACCTTTGAATTTGTCTTAAAAGAGCACAAGAAGCCTCCATCCTAAACGGTTTTGGTTTGGAGGTAAACTTTTGTATATTTCTGAACAACAATCCAAGAGGCTGAAATCGAATAATATTTACCACAATCACTAGTATGACTACTGTACACTAGAGTTTCAAACAATTTCAAGTACCTTTACTCACAAAATCTCTCAACAATCCTTTCAACCTACTTTGAAAGATATTTATTATCCTCTTGCCAAGGTTAACGGTATTCAAAGCCTCTGAATGCATTCAGGGCCACGGAAGGCTTTTAACAAAAATACTCCAGCTTCCTAGCTACTATGAGAAATACTATGTTCACTGAACTTGAGGGGTATTATTATAAATCAACAGTCTTGGCACCAAACTATTGTCCAGCACTTAACGGTATTAAAACCAACAGTGTCTTCAGTCTTTCAGTGGCCAGAATAGTCTTATAACTACCCCAGTCTTTAGAAGCTCTATGCTCAAAAGTTACAATTCCACACAGAGCTGGTACACACTAATCTCTGTAAAACTGGTATCAGAAAATGTGGCCTTTTTCAGGTGAATGTTCCAAAGAAAGGCTTTGTGAAACAGTTTAAGATAGAGTTTAAATAAAACTTAAAAGGAGTTTAAAGAAAACTCTTTTTTTCTTTAAAAACATTACAACAACAAGAATAACTGTGGTAAAAGAAAGGAAAGATAGCACCAACAGTAATAGGTGCCTTGGGTGCAATTCCAAAATATCTGGAGTACCACTTGAATGCCAACGGCATTGACAATATCACTACCAATCAATTGCAAAAGGCAGCTTTATTTGGAGCAGCTCACAACCTGCAAGGACACCTTTAATACTATCAAAAAACAACTATCAAAAAACAACATGTCTATCCTAGGTCCTTGGGAAAGGCTTGATAGGTGGATAAAAATGCCAAACACGGTCTAAACATCTGGCTTATAATAGTTTATTATTAATAATAATAATAATTTTATTATTAATAATAAACTATTATTAGCAATACTAGTTTATTATTATTATTCATTAAACTTGCATGCTGCCCAACTTTCAACAACTCTTGAGTAGCTGAAACCATGTAAAAAATTACGAAAAAGAGAAATATTGCCATCCCCTAAGATTTTGTTGGCCTTTTGGCTTTTTATTGGCAGAATATAATCTACAAACATTGATGGCAGCATTCAGTTCATGAGTTTTTTTTCCCTGCCTCCCTGTGCACTCTTGCCAAGTCAGATTTGCTTATCCCTGTTGGCCAATACAGAATCCTTTCTCCACATTGAGCTGAATTTCAACTAAGCTTCCCTATTCCCTAAGCAGATGGCAGGGAGGAGGAAGAAGAGGGGGGGAGAAGTATAACTGAATGACCCACTTTAAAGCCACACTGCCAATTTCAGTGCTGTTCCTAAAGCAGGTTTAGTCATAGATTTAAATATCAGGCAAATCCTTGTAGCTAGGAAATGAGATTTATTCTGGGGAAAAAAAGGTTATTAATATCTACCCAGAAGATTAATGTCAGGAAGGCAAGTCTGCTATTGACAGGAAGTTAAAATGATGCACACTGCAGGAATTTAATTCAGCGCATCAGTCTGCCAACTCTTGAACATTTAATTTAGGATCTTGGCAAACCATGCTGCCACTAAAAAGGAAGAAAAGTAGTAGGCAGAACTGAAAATTTAGCCAATCTCTAGCAACACACACAGCATGGCAAGTTTGATTTTAAAAATAAACTTGGAAAGCACATAGCCAGTCAATTTAATAAGGTTAATAATTATCATACTAGGACATGGTATGTTCTGCAAATATGCGAGTACTATTATATATCTGTGACCAAAATCTTTACCAAACACATTGAGCTTAGAGATTTGCAGTTCATCAGCTCCAGAAGAAAGAGTGGGATGTCCTCTCCTACTGTATTATGTAGCACAAATAAGTGATTGTTCTAGAATTAACTTTCCTTGCAGCAATTAACTTTTCTGAAATGTTCTTCAAAAGAGTTTCCCTCAAAAGTAAGTTTAGCACAATAGGTTTTGTGTGCTGGTTCTAAATGGACGATAGGACAATACATCCAACATTCACCAATGACCAAAAGGGAAACACTAAGCCACAATTTGGGGCCACAAGGAAAAATTACTTCCTTTCCCTCCATTTCTGGATAAATCTAGATGAGGAGTAGCCATCTGGCACCATAAAGTCTAAAGCTACTGTATACGTAGACTCAGAAAGATTGTAGTCCAATTCTTTTGAGGGTACCAAGTTACTTGGTTTAGTTAAAGCAAAGCTCTACTTATAATGCCATTGGATCCAGAGCTGATGGAATGGCAGCCACTATCATATTAGTTTGCTTGCTGGATTCATATCTCAACATTTCATTCAGGAGCTCAAGTTGGGACATAGTACTACATCCTGCTTTACGTCACCACAGCCAATCCTGTGACGTAGAAAGTGACTGGCTCAAAGTTCACTCAGTGAGCATCTATTTCAACTGGGTGTTTGCAGGTAACATATAGAAGAGCATGGTGTAGAAGGAGACACCCAGTCAAAGAGATGCCTGGGTTGGTTACGAATACATCCTGGTCTCTTTCAGTGCATAGTTGGGCAATAGTCAAAGGAAACAACCACAAATAAGCTTCACTTAGGATTCTCTTTGCAATCATTGAATTCCTATTCAGATATTGTCCTCATATAATCACAACAACATGAGAAAGAGAAGACATAACAACTAGTTCAAGATTGCCTTGGGATCTCTGAACTCTGCTCTATTTGAGAAGCCCTCCCAACTTAGAACTCGACCTAACATACATTCTCCAACTTCTCTTGACCCTCCTTTCCCCTAATTATCAAAAAGTAAGTCAATTGTAAGAAACTTCTAAGTAATTAGTAGAATGAAATCAATATTAACTTTAGCAAAATTACCTGTAACATGGAGGTGTGTTGTATAATGAAGCGTTTTCTACTTGCACTTTGTAATCCAACACAATGGGGCACTCTTTCAAAGCATACCCAAGTAAATCCTCACGCACTATTGCTACCGTGACTCCGGCACAACCAATATTTTTTTGGGCACCAGCAAAAATGACACCAAACTTATCATTGGGGAAAAAAATAAAAAGAAAGATCCATTACATTCAAGAGTGCATTGGCAAAACATTTATAGTTTCATTAATGCATTGAACATATCCAAGCTTGTAAATTCAATATGATCAGCCCTCAATAAAGGGAGCAGAGAGATTGGTCCTGGTGACCTTAAATTTGAGATCATTACATATTGCAAAACGCCTTTTGGAAAGTTACCTTTGAAACATCTACTGGTCTGGAGAGGAAGTTTGATGACATATCGCAAACTAAAATTGCTTTTCCAACATCAGGTACAAAGTCAAACTCCACACCATGCACAGTCTCGTTAGCACAATAATAGATATAAGAGGAATCGGGATTAAGGTTCCAGGTGCTTGGGTCAGGGATTTCTGAAAAAAATAAGATGATGGAAAACAATGGTGGTTTTTTTTTTTAATTTCAGCATGTTAATTTCAGCATTGATATGCCAGGAATGACTGCCAAAGGTCAAATGCACTGCCAGCAAAGTTAATCTCCTACTTCAGCAAGGAACATGCTTAAATATATATATATATATGTAAGCCTCAACAACCTTGTGCAACTGCTTGGAGAAAGCAGAGTCTGATAAACTGGGAGAGGAAAATCCACTTGATATGGAAAGAAAGTAATTGACTAGCAATCAAAATAACTTTCAGTTTCAAAGTATTTAGGCATTTAAAGGAACATACTTTTTTTAAATACATAAGCTCCATGTGTGCAATTTACCTGGTATTTCACTCTAGTTTTGAATGTTATTCTTATTTTGAAAATTATTCAGGAGACATTTTTCAAACCTACATGGGTAGGGTATCTCTGCTACTCATGAAAGTAACCATTTTTTTAAGCCTCTGCATGATCCTGAAAAAAAGACTACAGCTAATGCAAGAGTTGCTGTAACTTGAATGAGTCAACTTTTTAAACAGTCACGCTTTTTAAAGTTCACACAGTAGCCTTAAAAAAAGGTGGGCAGCTTTAATGAACAGCAGGGAAGTGCTCTGCTGAAAAATTCTTCTAAATTATTTTTGAAGCAAGTAAATTAATCCTTAATTACTTCTCCAAATTTAGACTATTAATGCTCCTGAATATCAGCAGAATGTTTATAAATAATCATAAAACATGAGAATTACGACTTATACTTTCTCTCTCACACACACATACCAATATTGTTCGCCTATTTACTTTGAAATCCATGAATTCCTCATGATTAGGAACCTGACATCTCAGTCATGGAATGACCAAAGGTTGCTGGTTTGCAACAGAAGCAAGAGAAAGAAGCAAACATTCAATACGCAATATTTGCAGTACCTAAAGAAACCAACTTTGAAACACCGCAACGAATCCAGAGTAACGCAATCCATTTTTTAGAGCAGAAATATGATGCTTTGTGCCCACTAGGTCAGTGATAGGAATCTAAAGACCTTCCATATACTTTAAATTCCTAACAGCCACAGTCAATTCAGTTACAATTATTGAGTTTACCAAGTAACCAACAGTCAAAAATAAGCGAAATCAGAGGCTCTGCAAACAATGAGTGCAGAAACTACTATTGTCTCTTCAAAGAGATCCAGGATACCTTCCTTTGATATCTGAGAACACAGCAAAGATACTGAAAGCCACAATGGACAGGAGGTCTAAGTCATAACAAAGAAGGCCAGGGGGAGAAATCAGTGCTCTAGGTACTTAAAGGAGACAGCAAAGCAGTCCTCCCCTTTCATCTACAATGGAATAGTATCTGAAGTGGAGATCTTTCTTTTCTGTTCTTCCATCCATTCACTATTTATTTATTTGTTTGTTTGTTTGGATTTATACCCCACCTCATTTCCCCGGTCAAGGCACTAGCTTTCCAAACAAATAGCTCCCCAAACAAATAGTCACGGTTGCTTGATCCGCAGAAATCTCCACTGCATACATTGCCTGCTATTATAAAATGAAGAGATCTTAATCTTCTTTTGTAAGAAGATTAAAGACCCACACACATGAATACTATCCCTCCCACTATCCTTTCCTTACAGAAAGGTAGGATCTATTAGATCAGTCTACCCAAGACTGATAATACAGAATTGTTTCAAGAGGCATGGGTTGAAGCGGGGGGTCCCAGGGATCTGGTAGGATTATATGTGTGAGCCCTTATTTTCTGCCTGGAAATAGGAAGGTGATGAGACTTTGACTGGATTGCTCCTGTGTAATCTTCTTGTGCAGTATTTCAATGTGCGGAAATGTCCATTGGTTTTCTTAGGAACTCTTGAGAGATGAAATATCAAGAAACACCAGCAGGACCCAAGAGCACCACCAGAGAAAACTGAAAAGTGAAGTGAATCAAACCAAGCATACGTAAGAGCCCATATCAGACATTATATAACAGCAGAACATAGTTATTTCTCCATTCTTATTATGTCTGCTGATAATCACGCAGCTGCCTTTTATGGAGTGACATGATCATTTGGGGAGAGGGACAGACCACAGAACTATGTACTACGTTGCTGTGAAAAATATGCTAGGCATTTAGCAGTTGGACTCCGAATGAGCTGATCTAGATGTGATGGAGGCAACATCACACTTGGTTAGTGGAAGTAGCCTGATCCTGAAACTCATGATGAAGTTGACAGCATATTGGAGACTTAACCTGGCAGCTTGTTGTTGTTTTTTATTCCTGTCTGTCCTGAGTGCTGAAGTCCTCCCCGAGATTGCATGTGGTTAGTTCCATGCAGTGGTATCAGTCTCTCTGGATATGGGTGTACTTCCACTAGTGTGCCACCTACTTAAGATACCATGTGGAAATTTATTTAAAAGGTTGCAATTGCAGAGGACCTGTTATCTCAGTGTTTCTCAAACTCAGACACTTTACGATATGTGGACTTCAACTCCCAGAATTCCCCAGCCAGCCATGCTGGCTAGGGAAT
>JANHGC010004436.1:29615-41870 GCA_027560395.1 Boaedon fuliginosus | reverse complement strand
TTAGCCTCTGGTGGTGGATGGAGAGAAACATGTCTCTTTGATAATTACCTTCCCTTTTTCTAAGACAAAGTTTTGATTGTTTTCTATCGCCCCAAGCAAAGTGAGAAAGGAAGTTTAGTATTTTGTTTTTATTAAATTACAAGAAGATAAGCTGTTTATTCAGAACAAGAAGTGGTTGGCTGATATATCAAACTGCCCAAAGAGAAGTTGTAGAATTTTCATTTTAGGAGTCAATAAAGGGACTGTTTAATAATGTTGTGAATATGCTCAGGTATAACAAATAAAAGCATTAATGCAAAGTGGTGCATTAGAGATGCTAGATACCTGAGGGTCCTTTTGTTTCTTTTTATTTATAGAGCTGGCTTGTTTTGTTTGTGCTGTTAAAATGCTGTTTTCCTCTTCAAGATTCAGAAAGAATTACAATAAGTACTACATATTTTATACAGGCATTATTCTGAGATATTGCAAATGGGCCATTAGATATACCCATATGATGGCTCTATATTGATTTGTTTAGGAAGGGTATTTTTCAGAAGTTGAGTCTATGGGGGGGTGGACTTAGGAAATAATATTCAGAGAAAAAGTGCCTTAGTTCTGGATCAATTAAAAAAGAGGAAACAACTTTTAATCTTTTAATCAATTAAAAAAGGGTAACAACTTTTAAAGCCCTACATGGCTTAGGAGTGGGTTACCTTCGAGACCGCCTTCTGCCACCTCCCAGTGCCCAGTTAGATCCCACAGGGTCGGCCTGTTACGGGTCCCATCGGCTAAACAATGTCGGCTGGCGGGTCCCCGAGCTAAGGCCTACTCTGTGGCGGCGCCAACCCTCTGGAACCAGCTACCTGTGGAGATTAGAACCATCCCTACCCTGTTGGCCTTCCGCAGATCCACTAAGACCTGGCTCTGTCGGCGGGCCTGGAACTGATATCCCACCACCACCTTGGAAGAATTTGGCTGTTGTATGAATGTGTTAGGAAATTTTAATAGATTGTATTTTTACTGTATTTTATTATTGTTGTTAGGGGAACAGAGGCAGGGTATAAATCGAATTAAATAAATAAATACATTTTTTAAAAAAACAAAAGACTATTGTTTGATGTCTTGGATATAACAGAATCTGGTTTAACTATGGGTAAAAAAAAAAAGAAATAAAAAGTGGGAATACAAAAGGGAATGAGAATGTTAAGGAAAGATATATTTTCTCCATTGAGCAAGATCCTGTTTGGTTCATACTTGTTGAATGTTTGAGAGCCATTGTCATACAATGAGCAAAGTCTTTAAAATGAAATACCTACCAGGATCATGGGAAATCGTCAGGAAAGTCTCAGTTTTCCTTTCCGTAAGCTGAGTGGAGGCAGAAAGAAGTAGACATTCTTCAGTATGGTGCTTGTTGTTTTCATTCAAATGGCAAAAACCATGTTGCACTGTTACACCGCAAGCCCCGCCCCTCTCAGAATGTAGACACAAAAGGGGTGGAGCTGTCAACCTCCTGCCCCTTCTTTTCCCTTCTCCTTTCCAACAGGATATTGTCCGTAGTTATTCCTGCTCAAAAAAAAAAAAAAAAGATTGTGCAGAGGTTATCAAAAGTATCCGTAAATATGAGAACTCACAACCCTTAGTTTTTCCCCTTCATTTTTTATATCAAAAAAGTATAAATGTTTATGTATAAAATTCTCACTAGATACCATAGCCTTTCCTTTGGGGTTAAGTTACAAATTTCAAATCAGCATGATGTTACTTTACAATTACTTCTTTGACTCTTGCCCTTGGATAATATCTGCAATTATAAGCCTTAATCAGAGGACAGGGAGGAGTAAGTGAGAGAGGGGAGAAGCCTGCAACAGCTCCCATACATTCCCCACGACTTGCCTGAGCATTAACAGTAGAAAAGCTTTTCCTTTAGAAAAGCAGCCAAACTGAATTGGGGATTCTTTTTTTCAATCGCAGTTTCTCCTTAATCAACTTTTATGAAAAGTTCCTGGTAATCCTCTTTCTGTTGATCAGACAGCCAAAACTTTCTCATCTCTTCCTCTAATCATTTACATGGCCCAATATTATTATAAGGAAGTAAATCTTTTCCACAAAAAAAAAAAAAAAACCAGAGAAAATAATCAGAAGCTTTTTCTACTAAAGCTAAAATGATTGTTTCTATTACTGCCTCAGTTCCTAATTATTTAAGTAGTTCTTGCTTTTAAAAAGGCTAAGAAGGAAGAAAAGAAATATTGGATATTTGCTTACCTACTTAGATGTCACTTAGGTGTTCCTTGTACAAATATGCTTCTGCTAAAAATGTACCATTATTTTGCTAAAAGCCCATGATCAGCCATGTGAATGGGAAATGATGGGGCATTTAATTAAAGATCATCCTAGGGACCTTTTAATAAAATTGTATAGATGGCCTGGCCAGACTCAAAGCCTGAGCTAAATTTAGTGCAATTTAGGAAATAGAAGTAGAATGTAATTTAGAAAGAAGAGCAAATTAAGTAATATTTTATTCAACTGCTTGTCACGTATAATAATAAGACTTCTCCATTAACTGTTTAATTACCTAATTTGCTTAACTTTTATGAAATGAAAAGAATCATATTAAATAATACTGTAGAATATTAAATATTAAACAGAATATTAAATAAAAGAGAACAGTTTGGTGCAATGGTTAAGGCACTAGCTAGAATCCAGGAGACAATAGTTTTAGCCACAAAAGCCAGCTGACTGATTTTGGTCCAGCCACTCTCTCTCAACCCAACTCACCTCATAAGGTTGATCTGAGGAAAATAGGAGGAGGAAGGAGTATTAGATATGTTATTGCCTTGAGTTATAGAAAGGAAGGAAGGAAAAGAAAGAAAAAAAGGAAGGAAGGAAGGAAGGAAGGAAGGAAGGAAGGAAGGAAGGAAGGAAGGAAGGAAGGAAGGAAGGAAGGAAGGAAGCTAAAGTAAAGTAAAGTAAAGTTAAGTTCAGGTAAATGTTTCAATCTAACATTTTTTTTACAAATTGATAATGGTGAATGCAAAATCCCTAAAGTTGGAGGGCAATAAAATGTATAACTGAGGTGAAGGAAGAGGATAATGAGAGATGTTTAATAAGGCCACCTTTCAAAAGGTATTAGGAAGTACCAATTCAGACTTTTTACAAGCACAGCACCTTTCTGCTATTCCTGAAAAGATGATTTTTTTCCCAAGCTTACACACAAGTCTAGCTGCCTTTCTGATTGACCCATAAGATCAGAACAGACATGCCTTGGTAACACTATTTTTTCTGCCATGGCCCCTTAACATTGCCTTCATTTCATCCTTAGTCCAAGGGAGAGAAAGACTGAAATTGTCCTTACTTGTGATAGTATTACAGTGGCATTTTACCTCTTTTTTAACACTATATAAGGTCATTCTCAAGACATATAAAATCAGTTGGGTTTTTCTCACCCATTAATCTGAAAGGATGGATAACTTCAGAGACTTGAAACAGAAGTCATGGAAGCAAGGAAAGAATCAGCACCAAGGACAGCAAATTTGTAATGTAGGGGTACCAGAAAACAGAATGAGAGTTTGAGAGTTTATGTAGTGGTTAAGTTTCAGGCTGGAAACCAGGAGATTATGAGTTTAATCCCCTTTTAGGCCCAAAGCCAGTAAAGTGGCTTTGGACCAATCAGTTTCTCTCAGCACTAGAAAGGAGGCAATGGTAAACCACTGTTCTGAAAAACTTTGCAAGAAAACTGCAGGGGTTTGTCCTGACAGTTTTCAAGAATCAGACACAATTGAGTAAAAGGGGAAAAAATGAAGACAGCAGAATGAAAAAAAAGAAATGCTGCACTTGATCAAAACAATGCTTCCAACTATCTTTGAAATATATACAGCAACCCTACTTATAACAAAGGACTGCCATGTTTAACACTATGGAATGTGTGACACTCTAAGCAAATGTTGAACTACAGCTCCCAGTACTCTTGCCATTGGCCTTAGAGTTCAACTCTGGTACCTCTTAAAAGAAGAGGTGTAGGAGACTTCCCTCATGTTCTCTCTTTGAGTAGTTCTAATCCTGCCTTTTAATTTGTAATTGTCAGGAGTTTGCTCCTTTTGCTAAATTAAAATGTGGTTTCTCTTGTTTATGATTTGGAGTTGTGTGAAATCAGCCATTGGTAATCTAACACTGCACAATTGTGAGGTTTTTTTTTTTTTTTGAAAAAAATATATGATTTAACGTAGTAGGCTTACTTCAATGTGTAAACATAGTTAATTAAATTGGAATAACAAAGTCAAAGCAGAGAGACTTTCCCCACAAGTTGCAATTTCTCTTTCCAAGTGGAGCCAGGTCCTTGTCACCTCAAATTTACTAGCAGTAAAATAAAAAAAAAAGAATCACTTTCATTTAGGTCTGCTTCTCTTCCTGGTGAGGAAAGCTAGAGTTACCCTCTTCAGATTGTGCTATTTAGAAAATAATACTAAGAAAGATATGGATTTATATTGTGGTTTCCCCTCTTTCCTGATTACTATCTGGCCATTAATGGTTAATTTCACCCTATCTATATAGCTCCTTATTCAATTTTTGTTATCTCACTAGGGTGAGACTGTAGGGTCAGATCTGCCATATATACTGCTGGAGGCTATCTAACTGGATGTGTTTCTGCATGCAGTGCAGACTTTAGAGTTTGGAATTGCTAATTCTGTAGGAAAACAAACGGAAAAAAACATTGTGACTTGTCCACTTTAGCACATATTTAATATGCAGCAAACAAACTATAAACTGTGAATTGGCTTCAGTGCAAATGGCTGCTAATGAGATATCTCCAGAGGAGAATATTACAGTGTTGGCTTGAGATTTGTATTAGGAGACTAGGCTTAAAATGAGCCTGTTTACACAGCACAATCATGATTTACTCATTTAACTGAATGCCTGGCTTTGCACAATAGACTGAATGAACCATAAGCTAACTGCATGATTTGGATTTGGACATGCTAGCTAAAATGTGGTCTGCAAGTTTCTGGTTCAATGGATGTGCTGCAAACCCACCCAAGCTGTTCTTATCCTTTTATCTCATGAAATTAAACACAACTGCATACTTTGAAACGGAACAGGAGAGGTGTTGCTTGGAGTAATTCTTCGTCTTTGTAGCTAAGATGACTTTCTGTTTTCTAAACTCCATTTCTTTGGTATCCTTTGGTAGGCATTGCTTTAGAAGGCACTTAAAATAGGAATTAAATATTAATGGGTAAAAAGTTGAGGCCTGCAGTTGTTTTCATGATAAGCTATGCCTGCTGAATTACTAATTTTTAGATAACTGTTAGATAAAGTTTGATTATGCTGGCCCAGAAAAAGACAGAAGCAGTTTAAAGAACAAAAGAAATGTTGAGAAGAAAAAGACCAGTCTATCATGCTGTGTTCATGTTTATATAATTAAGGATTTAGAATTTTGTGTCAATGAATCTTTCTCAGCTCACAGGGTTTTTTCTTGTGGGAAAATGGGAGAAGGAAAGTATATTTTCTACCTTGAGTTATTTATAAAAAATAAATGAATAAAGGTGTTATAAAAATAAATAACATTTCAGAATTGATGCATGGTTTCGGTAATGTGGGGAATAGTAGGCCCTTACAACTTTATTTCCAAATGTCTCAGATTTTAGCAACATTGTTCCACTTCCTTATTTTTTCCCCACTTTACTGCCATAGAAACAAGGGAACAAAGTTATCCTTATTGGACTGTATGTTTTGTCTTAGTAGATTTAAGGACCAAATGATTTAAATTTCTCAAAGTATTCTTATTTTTCTACGCTCCATCTTTAAATGAATGAATAATCTCTGATGCTGCTGCTTAGAGTAGGGATATTTAAATGTTGTGTTAACGCAGTATGGATCAAATTACCCATCTTACATGTCAGTAATATCCTGCTCTCTAAATGTCAGAATTTTAGTAATATATCTGAAAGAATTAAAAAAAAATCCAATTTCTCTTTCATAGTGCTTTACTTCTTACTCAGCTTGCACGTTTATATGCGTGTGCATGTATACGTTTCTTTGCAAAATGTCTTCTTTCTCACACATATTAACATTCATGAGGAAGAACTCAATTCTATTTGTTTAGAAAGAGGACAAGTTAGGAAAAAACACAATGAAGATCTATAAAATTAAGAATTCCATGTGGAAATTGTGAACAGAAAAAGATTTTTTTCTTTTTTCTTTTTCACAGTGTTAGAACTCAGAGGAGGGGGACTGGTTCAATTAATTTAATTTTAATTTAATTTTAATATAATTTATAGGCTGCCCAATTCCCAAGCAGGCAGCTCACAACAATAAAAACAATATAAAAACAATTCATCTTATATTAAAACCAATTAAAATCCTTAAAACCCTCTTCAGGGTGTTAACCCATCCCAGCCTGCTGAAAGAGCCACATTTTGAGGGCTCAGCGGAAGGTTAACAGGTTGGGGACCATCTGGATCCCCAGAGGAAGTTCATTCCAGAGGGCTGGGGCGCACACAGAGAAGGCCCTCCTCCAGGGGACCACCAGTTGACATTGTTTGGCCGACGTATCTGGAGGTAGCCGACTCTGTGGGCCCTCAAAGGGCGCTGAGAGGCAAATGGTGGCAGGAGACGATCTCATAAGTAACTTGATCGTATGCCATGTAGGGCTTTAAAGGTCATAACCAGCACCTTGAATTGCACCCGGAAGCTAACTGGGAGCCAGTGCAGCTTGCGCAAGAGTAGTGTGGTATAAGTGTAATAGGACACATCCATAACTGCTCGCATGGCAGCACTTTGGACCAGCTGAAGCTTCCGAATGCTTTTCAAGGGCAGCTCCATGTAAAGCGCATTGCAGTAATCTAATTGGGAGGTGATGAGGGCATGAATGACAGTGAGCAGTGCATCTTGGTCCAGAAAGGGACGCAACTGGTGCACCAGGCAAACCTGGGCAAAGGTCCCTCTAGCCACAACCGCTAAATATTCTTCCAGTTTCAGCTGTGAGTCCAGAAGGACACCCAAGTTGTATACCCTCTCTGAGGGGGTCAACACCTTCCCCCCATTACCAAAGATGGAACAGCATGGACATTCTGAGTAGACGGAACCCAAACCCATATTTGTTTCATATTTGGCTCTCATGCCAGGTAAATTTGGGCTCTTGCCAGTTCTTACCCCAACAATATTACATAGCATGGAAACTATTTTTTTATAAAGTGGAGGTCAAACACTTTGAAGAAAAATATTGAATCCTACTGTATGTTGGTATCCAAGAAAGAAAATGATTGTTACCTCCATAATCCGTTCTTCAGCAATCATTCTTCCTTTTCGTTCTTCTTTTAGTCTTAAGTGACATTCTTCATACTCCATCTGTCAAAATGCATAGTGATCTTCTGAAGCATTTAACAATACTATTTTAAAGACAATGCACTTAAAACAGTCTTATTTTAGAATTCTGAAATTTCTGAATTTCCTTGGTTGAAGCATACATTCTGATCTTAAAGTGAAAGATTTTAACATTTAAAAAATCAAATTACCTTAATAAAAAATGCTGCTTTCCTAATTATTTAAAAACCTAGGCAATACAACTGAAACATTTATTAGACTCATGCAAATCTTAGATGTCTGCAGTAATATATTCCTTTACTTTATTTTAATAAAAATAAAAATCTTTAGATTTGAACATTAAGTAATAATACCTCACTGACTGGAAAAATCTTACTAGGACATAAATTTGTTTTAAAATAGTTATCTCAAAAGCACTAGTTACAATTCTGCAGTTTTTATAAACTGGTCCTGTAATAATGATTTTTAAAAGGCTGATTCCTTCCAGTGAACTTTGTTTGACACAACATTTATTTTAGAAGAGATAACATTAATCAAAAGATATTGAAAAGTTATATAAAAGCTTTCACTTCCATATGCTAGTCCTCAAATGAAAATGTGTACATTTGTGAATTTGATGGCAACAGGTATTATTCTTTCATTTTTCAATAATTCTAGAACCAGTCTTCAGCAAAGAAGAACAAAAAAGGCATGCCATCGCTTAAAAATAACGGACTGGCTCATTCACATTATGCTAAGCCATGATTTAACCATAATTTATTGACTATGCGATGTTATGCAAGCTAAAACCAAAAGCTAACTTTAAAAGTATTGTGAACCAGTTATCTCACAAAAAAAAGAAGCTCAGTGGTAAAGTCCATATTGTTTACTTGTACAGAAGTCCCAGGTGCAACCTTGAAAAATATTTCAAGTATTGGGTTAAAATGACCCACATTAAAGAGATTGACTGTCAGCAAAGAAAACTAAATAGATCAATAACTTAATAAAAAGTAATTTTAAAGACTGTGTGTATTTAAATATCAAGACATAGATTCTAAAAGGGATATCCATAAACAAGAGGGACTTCAGATCAGAGACTTTCATCAAAACGACAAAAACAAGGCTGTACCCTGCCTTTTTATTTATACATGTGATGTTATAGAAAACATATAAGGGTAAAGATAAAACAATGCTGGTCTCAACACATGCCTCTATGGATAACTTCACACTTCCTGCTTAATGTCCATTCATTCAGCAACTATTCAAAGTTGTAATGCCTTATGAGGGGTCCTCAGAGTTCCACCTATAGCAGCACCCTTAAGGTCATATTAACAAAGTTCAGGCCCACCCACATTTACCACTGTCTTTTGGCCACCTGCTTACCAACTGTTCCCACCATCTTAATTGCATGCCAGAACTATACCAGCAGGGGGCTTCTTTCGTGCCACTTTTTTGTGTGTGCAGGTGGAGCCCAGAGCCTCTATTCATGCCCCACCCTGGTAACTGATGCCAGGCCTTCTTTCTGTTTCCTAAGCAGCATCTCTTCCCCCTTTCCCCCAAAGTCATCCACAAGTTCCATTACAATGAGTTTTGAGTCCAGGAGAAAAAAAGAATGTCTCTTTGCCTAGCAATTAAGCAGTACTTACATGTGTATTCTTTCCCTTAAAATGTCACAGGAAAGAAAACTGCCACTATTCCAAATTATGTACCTTTGTAATCCCTCACCACGATTAAATGAAATGAAGACATTAATCTTTATTAAACATCTACACCTCATTTAAGATCCGTATTTTAAAAAAGCAATACTGCAATTATTGGGATAATTTCCATAATATTGCTATTAATTTTGTAATTGTTTTATAAATTGTTAAGACAAACTTGATTGCATAACCATACCTGTAACTGATGCCATGGTTTTAAATGGGTTAATTTGGAGGGTTCTGTGGCATCCTTTCTGCAAATCACATTGTCCATGGCGCCCTCTGTCTCGGTTTCAGATGCAGAAGCACTTTCTACAGTCACTGTCACAGGAATACCTGTCTGAGTATATAAAGCAAATATAACTATTAGCTCCAATTCTAATAGTCCCACTTTATAAATAAATTGTATAATATTTGGCAATATTGGCAAAGGTGACAATAAGTCAACAGTCAAAATTATGTAACACTTGTTAAAATATTTTTAAATGAAATGCTGTTTAAAAATTCCATTATAAAAGTTTAATTTGTTGATTAGAATTCATTTTACTTACCTGTATCTGCAATGGAAATTCATGGGTATTTTTGGCAGATGAAGCCCTAAAACAAGTTAAATGTTTTTAAAAGATTTAAAAACAAGATACATTTGCAGTAGTCAAAGATTTAAATCTATAAATACAATAATTACTCCTATTTTGTCACTTTGATCATGGTTTATTTCAATATCTATAAGTGAACCTCTCACCTTTAGCATCACCATCCTATCTACTATAAATGCAAATTTCCACAATAAACACAAAGATTTTTTTAAAGAACCTTAGCTATAGAATGCAATGTAAGCAAGCAACACTTCTTAAGCATCAGACTGTCAAAAAACCTGGTAACAATGATGAAGTATGGATCATGAAAGATTATTATCTTTTTCTTTAGCAGACTGCCATTTATCCCTACTATTTCCAGCAAGAATCAGAGAAGCAACATCCTTATCAACTGAATGTCAAATGACTGAATGCCAAATCTACTGAATTGGATACTATTGTTCCGGTGGGGAAAGAGAAGTGAGTGAGTGAATTTGGGTGAAAGAATTAAAATACTTTTAACATTCAACATAAGTGTAAAAAATATTGATTGAAAATACGTGAATGGTTGGAAAAGATGACTGCAATATATAGAAATGAAACCAGAAATACTTTTTTATGGATTATACCAGATACATATAGTAGGGAAGATGTCTATCTAATGGTACATATCTTGACTTTGTAACCCGATGGACACGATGGTTGATGATGTTTAATGATATGTTTTGTAACTTAAAAATAAATTATTCAAAAAAAAAAACATTCAACGTAAATTGCTCAATTTTAGGAGAGATATGACATACAGAAGATGATTTACATATTTTATAAAGACATACAATTGCATTTCTTCCTTTTCAAGCAATTCAGATCCATTCTGTTAGCTGACCAGGATGATTGTTTTTTTGAATGTAGCCAAAGTCTGTTTCATTGTCCATTAAAATCATTATGACCTAATCACATCAACTTTATAGCTATTTATTTTTTATTATTTCTTTATTTTGTATGGTGTAAACTTTTATTTTGCTTTTAGAGGAACTCTGGCAAATGAATGCAATAAAATCTGTTCTAGCAGATAGAATTTAGGGTTTTTATAACGATGTAAGTTTTCATAGTGTTTGTAAAAATATTGTGGTTTATATTGATGTTGTTCCTTTTGTGTGATTTTAACAGATATTTAATTCTTATCAGTTAATTTTTTATTCTGGCTAGACTGTATTTTAGTGGCAGGAATGTTATTTTTAATTCCTTTGACTGAGTGCATGTACTCTTAATATTGTGCTGCAGGTTAGTATTTAGCTACAATCATTCTGTGGAACTATTACTTAGATGTATTTTGTGAATTCAGTTTTTCAAAACCACAAATATATATATGGACACATACACACACTTAACACTTTCAGTACATATTACCTATGGTGCTTTGCACGTTCAGCAGTACGCCAGGGCAGGAAACCATGAGTTCCTGGAGGTAATGGCTTTGGAGCATAGCTGTCTTGATCCCATGAAGTTGTCTTACCAGAACTGGGTGATTTTTTTGATGAAAATCCTGCGCCAAGCAAAAGAAAGAACACCTTCAAATAACCTACATAAACAAGTGTTGAATTTTTAGGTTAGAGAATATGGATGGCATTGAATTTCTACCGTAAACCCAGTCATCTAAAAAGCTATTCAATCTACCAAGAAAATATTTCATTCCACAAACTCTAGATTTAATCCTCAACAATTGGAAACTACCACCATGTAATTATAGTTGGAGAAATGATAATAGAATTATCTTCTTGATACGTAATTCTTCCCAGTGACCCAAACTGGTATTCTGCAGTTTCAGTACATCTGGAAGGTACCAGATTGGATAAGGCTGAAAAAGCCATTTGATTTTGCAGAATTTACTATTAATTTGCTTAAGTTTTTCTTTTCATGCTTCTAATCCGCAAAATACAGTATGAACTCAAAGTAAGGCTATTTTTTTTTTTCAGAGAAAATGTTACGGTACTGCACTTACGAACATTCAGGGTCATATGTCAAATGAGTAAGGTATATTTTAGAAGAAAATGATAAGCAATTTGAACATTAATGTAATTTATATAATAAATTGTCTATGGAGCCTGATTTTTCATGCATCCTGTATATTGCAAAAGAAAATGATATTTTCCTTTTTATTTTATTTATTATTAAACTTGTATGCCACCAATCTCACCAGTGGTGATTCTAAGTGGCTTACAGATATTCAGTTAAGATACACTATAAAACATTTAAGCACCAAAAAACAACATCAAGTAACATCACACCTTATAGCAACTATAAACAATATTTTATCCAGAGTCTAACAAATGTTATTAGAAAGCATAACAATTTT
The DNA here is from genome assembly GCA_027560395.1 of Boaedon fuliginosus. Taxonomy (NCBI): domain Eukaryota; kingdom Metazoa; phylum Chordata; class Lepidosauria; order Squamata; family Lamprophiidae; genus Boaedon; species Boaedon fuliginosus. The sequence goes on along the minus strand of JANHGC010004436.1, from coordinate 29,967 downwards.
TCTAACAAATTTTCCAACAACATTTTTTATGAAAGGGCAGGGTACTTCATTTTTTGCCGTCGAAGACTAATGACCTTCCTCTACATTAGCTACATGATGTTTTAAATATAGCTGCAGTATATATTATAGTCACTAGAACATGGTAATATGATTCTAAACTCCCAATGAAAAAAATGCACAATGTACATGTATTCAGCCTTTTATAATCAGGATGTGCAAAATGCGTCATTTCAAACTTTTTCAGTGGTAACTTCATGAATGGATAATTAGAACTGCAGAAAAAACAATATCTACCAACCTGCCTTCCATTGAGGACCTGTACACTATACGAGTCAAAAAGAGGGCTGTGACA
>JANHGC010004436.1:951-10985 GCA_027560395.1 Boaedon fuliginosus | reverse complement strand
GGCCTTGCTCCGAGTCCCGTCGGCAAAGCAGTGCAAGCTGGCGGGGCCACGAGCGCGGGCCTTCTCGGTGGGGGCGCTGTCCCTCTGGAACTCGCTCCCTGTCGACGTTAGGACCATCTCTAGCCTCCCTGTATTTCACAAGGCCGTCAAGACCTGGCTTTGGAAGCAAGCATGGCCCTGATCCCCCATATCTTCCCCCGGAAGTGATAGGTGGTGTGACTGGTTGAATGAATGTGTTTTATTGAATTATTGTATAGTACTGTATTTATTGTAACTGTTTGCCGCCTCGAGTTCCCCTTCTGGGTGAAGAGAGATGGGGTATAAATCTAATAAATGAAATGAATAAATGAAGCCTAAAGTGTGTTAAAGGTGTCAAAATATATGTGATCAGCACCTCATTGGAGAAGGAGTTGATACTTGCCATCAGAAAAGAAATTGTTGTATATCTGCTTATCAAAAGAACATTGCTAGAACTATTTGTGTTGAATAATTATCATCCAGGCTCCAAGTTTGCTCTTGATGGGGAGGAGTGTTAAGAAAATGGAGGGGTTCCAATTCTAGAGCACCCTGAAAGGAAGCAGATTGTTTGAATTTTTTTGAATTAAACTTTAGTCCAAGGCATGGGACAGACTGCATTAGTCATACTTGTTTATTTTTGTTGGGACTTCATGGAAGGAAATGCACCCTTTCTGGCTCTTTTATTTTTTTAACCTCTTAGGTCTAGTCAATATTATCAATCATGATTGTTTTCTGGACTGCTTGTAAGGGTTAGAAATTGAAGTACTGCTTCTTCCCGAACAAACTATTCCATTGGGGAAGGAGAGGAATGCCAAAGCATTCTTTTCTTTTTCGACTATTTTGTAACATTTCCATGAAACCAATGGGAGAATTCATACATCATCAGTATGCTGGTCATATCCTGATATATATTATCCATATCTTTTTTAATGGCTACCCTGGCTAGAACAGAACCTTTGAATAAACAGTTCAACAACCTGGAGGTCTTTCTTGTCTTATAATTTATAGGATTAGGTAAGACGCTCAAACAGAGGCCATAACTACCAGCTATGACTGGCATTTCAGTTCTCATTTTCCTGGAGACAGAGACATTCATAATAATGATCTACCCCTTTGTCACATCCTATATAAATTACTGTAATGCAGTCTACATGAAGCTGCCTTTGAAGACTGTTCAGAAAGGTTCCAACTGGTACAAAATACGGCAATCCCTTTGAATGAGAGCTCCTTTTCATATACAACACTGATGCGTCAGGCTTTGAAATGGTGACCAATAGGTTTTCAAGTACTGTTTTCGACCTATAAAGCCCTCTATGGTTTGGCATTCAGATACTTTCCGGAGTATCCTTCAAACAGTATCTGCACATCCTACAGTGGGAATCTTGAAAAAATTGAGGAAAAGGTGTCCAAACCAATGCTTTTTAGTGGCAGCCCCTAATTCTGGAGCTGTCCTGCCAGTAGTTAGATAAGTAGTGAAAAAGAATGTTAAATGAAATTGTTAAGTGGCACCTATAATAGTATAATTTTGGTATTTTAAGTCATGTTATAATTTTACATTATGTGTTTGTTTTTTTATACTGTACACTGACAGGAGTTCATTGAAAACGTGTGGTAGGTAAAGAACTTTCTGGAATGTCCTTGGAACAACTATAGATTATTACTGGAAACAGGTCAAAATGACTATGGAAAATGACTGGCTGACTATGGATTCCCTAAGATTCAAACATGGATCTACTGTACCATAACTAACAATGTTTTATAAGAGGGGGAGAGTATGCCAGGCCTCCCAGACAGCATAAGATAGGATATCAAATTTGGATGATGATTCTGTCTCGCATCAAGTCTTTGTATCATAACTACAATTTTTCAGGAAGGTTGCTAACTCTTTCTATAAAGGTTTTTAGATCTGAATAATTATTGCTGAAATACTTTACTGCTAAAATAATACATTAACCCAAACCCCTTTTCTGGTCACCATTAAAATCACAGTGTCCAGAAAGTTTAAAATATGTGACTTTAAAATTAATATAGTATTGTGGTTTTATAGTGCTATATCTTCTATTCAACTTAAGAAACAAGAAAGGATTTAAATTACATAATGGTATAAAACTGTCATTTTGGTAGTAATAGTTAAAGCTATAGGATGAGGGGGAGAGATACTTAATTAAACATTTAACTGCAGTTCTGTGCATTTCATCAAAAAAAGAAAACTGGAAAAATGTATCAGCAATAATTAAATTCCTAGTAAAACTGGGTAATAAAATGGCTCCCATTGTGAAAATAAAATTAAACCATGTTGATGTCAGATGATCCAATCTACACAGCTATGACATTAACATGGACAGAATATAGCTGCATGGACACATAATTTGTAATACTCCTAACACATAAAAAATAAATTGTATTGCAATTTTGCTGTATATTACAACGAGCAATGATTAGGTAGTGCTAAGCTCCACCCTTTAGAAGCAGCTGTATGTGACTGTGTTTAGAGATGAGAGAGACCACACACACAAGTACAGATTTCCTGGGGGGCGGTTTCTCCCGTTCATTGTGAGATGTTTTTAGACTAATGGTAAACAGCATGTATGCCACCTTATTTACAAATATTCTTTAAGTATGAAGACATTTTATATAAGAAAAGGCAAAATTCTGGATCATTATGTACATTGGATCTGAGTTACTTCACAGGAAGTCATTTTGCTGTCAGTTTCCTGTCAACTGAAATTAGCTGGAATTGTACAGATGAATTATGAACCCCAGCAATATTACTGCTGAATGTGTTTCAAGAAATGACCTCACTATTTATTTCATGTTCTGCTTTTTCATAATAGTCTGGCCATATTTTGAAAAACAAATTGAACGGTCAGGCCAAATTGCTTATGAAAAATAGGGAATGGTGAGACTAAAGATATAAGAAGTAATTACCCTGAAAAAAATTCTACTTAATGCAATGCATTAGCTTCTGTGAAGCATGAATAAGAACATGGCTTAAGAACCAGATGGATAATAGTCATTTTTCAGTCCAAATTATTTACAAAACTTTAATTGTACACACATCCTAATCTTTTCTATTTGCTCACACATATGTTCAGAAATACAACTATTCCCAAATAGGAAATTTTACTCTGAATTTTATTTTCAGTAGCTACAGAATATATATTTCAATGACTGTTATGCCTCTGTCCAAGAGCATGGAATCAGGAATATTAAGATGTTAGAAAGGAGGCAAATTAAAAATACGTACCGGTAGTCCACCAGTTATAACCATTTGTTCAGTGACTGCTAAAAATTACAATATTTAAAAATTACAAAAAAGTGACCTATGACCATTTTTCACACAACTGTTGCAGCATCCCATGGTCACGAGAGTTGTAGTATCCCCACACTCACAAGATCAAAGTTTGGGTGCTTGGCAACTGGCATGTATTTATGATGGATGCACTGTCCTGGGGTCATGAGATCACCTTTTGTGACCACCTGACAAACAAAATCAATGGGAAAGCCAGATTTACTTAACAGCCATATGACTAACTTAACAACGGCAGTGATTCACTTAACCACTGTGGCAAGAAACATTATAAAATGGGACAAGACTCTCTTAACCACTGTTTGGCTTAGCAATGTAAATTGCTGGCTCAATTGTGTTCATAAGTTGAGGACTACCTGTGCAATTTTGCCATAGCCACTCAAAACTGAAATACTGAATTAAATTGGCCAGTCTTATTCAATATTGTCTACTATAGCTGTGCAACACTTCATTTAGTAAGAAAATAAAATATTTAGAGAGTGGTTGAGCTTCACAGCTACAGCACAATCCCAAAAAAATATTTTTCCAGGAGTTGCATGCATCCATACATGCTCCAAATGACCTTTTTTTTTTTTTGAGTCTGAAGCATTGTACACACTAGCTCTGCAGGTTTTGGACAAAAGTCTTTACTTACTAGGAAATTAACTTTGAACATTTTATGCAGAGTATGTAGTCAATTACTGAGCTTGATTTTCCCCTCTTGCAAGTTACTGTAGTTGATTCCCATTTGATGTTTAGATAAAAACCTCGATTTTTAATGCTGCCATTACTGGAGTAATGCCATAGGATGTCCCTCAGATTTATTCTTCAGCTTTTAAAATGGTAACATTTGGTCAAGGTGACCTTCAAGATAAAGAGTGAACACATGTCTTATAAATCTCCTTTTTGTAACCATTCCAATGTAGAGCAAAGATGTTTTCCAAGATGCAGACTCATGTTTTCAGTCATGGGAAAGCATGATGAGCCACAGAATTAAAGGCTGAAAAGAATTTCATATTTGGACCCTAAAACTTAACACCCACAATATTTGTGCCCAAACACAAAAATAATACAATTTTTACAAAGTATTTTATTTAAGTATTTTATATAAGTATTTCCCTCCCTCCCTCTCTCTCTCTCTCTGCTGTTAAGCCCTGATGAATATACATAAAACATAAAATCTAGAAGGGAAAATCTTTCTCCACTATAAAAGGTAGAATTATTCACATGGGAATTGACTCCTGTGGACATTTTACCTGGAAACAAATGGGAGTAGTTTATTGTATACTTTTTGACTTCTCATTTTAGCTCTTAAAATTTCATACTCATCCTGCATTAAAGAATGAAAAGGTCTGATCCTCTTTAGCTATTAAGATAACTAAAATCATCACATGAATCCAGAAAATACACACGAAGAACTAGCTCTCTGGAGAAGTCTATAATGCTGGGACAAGTGGAAGCAAAATGTAGTAGATTACTAGAAGCAAAGTGGATGGATTCAATTACAGCAGTGATGGATGAACTATTGGAAGCCATGAAGGACTAAAATGGGCAATAGTACTGTAGAAAATCTATCCATGCTCTCACTAAGAGTTAATACTGACCTGATGATGCATAATCTGCCAATCAAGTTTAGGTGCTAAATCTCCCAAAAAATTACCAGCAGAAAGCTTCTGCTTTTTTATTTTGCTAGCATAGTCTCTGTTTTAAGTATAAGGGAGCTGCCATGTCATGTTTCTTGAGAATTCAAAAAATAAAAAGGTTTCCCTCTCAATATTCTCATGAAGGGCAGTTCCCATTATCCACAGCAAATCTTTTTGTTTTCTGTGTTCTTTGTAAGCCTGGAATACAGAAAAGCAATACTATTCCAGTTTTCCACTTGAAAAAAAACCTGCTTTCTTTGTGTGTGTATGTGTGTGTTTCTTGATATGACTTGTTATTAATTTTCAATAGCATATCTTTATAGAAAACAAGATAACCTGACCATTTTTTCAATATGCCCATATTAGTTTAGAAAAGCATAATACTCCCAACCAATCTGTTTCTTTTTCAGTCTCAGCACAATTATGTGCATGCAGGTTTTCTATAAATGATCTCATGGCTGGAGGCTGCACATTGAGTAAAGGTACCACATTGCACAATTAAGTACTGCAGCTCTCTGTGCCTGAAATGTTCCATGTTTGTAAGTCCAAGCAAAATGGTGAACTCTCCTTTGAGCCAAATTGGAACTCAAACTCTATGACATGTAATTTTCTTGGCAACATGGAATTGTATTACATTACTTTCCATAGTGTTTGTTTGCCTTTGATCTTTCTAGTCTAGGCTCTAGCCCTGGACTTCTCTGCTAATTTCCCATCCAGGAAGAAATCATATCTCTTGGACAACTCAAGCAACTGCTTGAAAGGTTATCTCTGGCTGTTTGAAGATGTGGATATATGCAAAACCATTTCACTTCTCTAGCACTCCCACAGAAAAGAGAGTAGCTTGCAAAGCAGCTGTGTGAGCCTTCCAGAGTAGGTGGTTGCATTAATGGCTCAAAAAGGGGTATTTTGTTCATGATAATATGCTTTCTTATGCACCTCTTTTAAACAGCTCTAATATTGATATCCAGTTAAGTAAAGACTGTGTGACTCAATGTACAGGTTTTTTTATTTACTTAATTGGAAATGTTTATACTGGCAAAACTCTTTATGGCTGTTTACACTTAAAATGCAAGAGATCCAGAAAATACAGTATATGATTCTTAACATGTTGCTGATAATCTGCTCATAATATCATATACCAGCCATCATTCCTTTAGGTGTAGTTGAGAGAAAGAATAGCCATAACATCTTCTGTTTTAAAAGTCTAGTTCCTTTTAATTTCTCTGATTGAATAATTTGTTGAGTTTCTCCTATTGCAACTTAAGTAGTACAAAGATAGTTGTCTTAAAATATATAAAATAATTAAATACTTTATTATGACATGTATTCACTCTCTTCAAAGTATACTTTGAAACTGAAATAATTTATGGTTTTTATGAGCAACAGTGCATAACTCAATGTCCACTTAAACTATTGTTGCAAGTCCTTTTGTGTACATTTTTGGCAATATTGCCAGGCCTGAGAGCAACTGAATATTGCCTTTTATAATAATAGGCACATCTATTCAGAAGGTCCTTCTAGAATCAAACAGGATACATATACAAATAGCAAAGCCTGGAAAAATACAACAGTAACTTTAGTTACTAAAGTAAATAAATTTTTATTATTGTTATTTTATATTTCTGATATATCCTTCAGAATTACTTGATTTTAACAATCGTATAACAGAAAGAAACAAGAGATAATGGAATGACCAATATATTTTCTTTATCTCCACATTATTAATGAATCCCTCATAGCCATCTTTCCAATTTTCCTTCTCTAATAATGCAAATGCACAGATATATGTACTAATGTGTCTATCATAGTGGAAGTGTCTATTGCTAACTACAAATGCTGCATAGAGGAAGTGTTTCAATATCCAAGAGCACACAAAGAATATGGTTTTAGATGGCTTGAACAGGGATGGGTTCCTATCGGTTTGCTGATTACCCGCTTTGTGGGCGTGCTTCCTGATCACCTGTCAAACGCGCGCTGCGCGCGATTGACTTCAAAATCTTTGTGGTGTTCTGCAAGCACTCTGATTCAACAGCTGCGCGGCGGCTATCCGCGGATAGCCACCGCACAGCTGTTGGATCAGAGTGCTTGCAGAATACCGCAAAGATTTCAAAGTCAATCACGCGCAGTGCGCATTTGACAGGTGATTGGGAAGCACGCCCAAAAAGCGGGTAACCAGGAAACTGGTAGGAACCCATCCCTGGGCTTGAACAGAATCATTCAGGACATTAAAGAAACTTTTAAGTGATCCATAGACCTCTGCATCCATTTCTATATATCTATGTGGCAATGTATTTTAAAGTATTGGGACCAATGATTTAAAATATAATATCAACTATTTTATAAAACAAACTTTCTGACCTTAAGCAGACTCGTTATCCACTCCTCCAAAATTAATTTTGTTACTCCTAAAATGTAAGGGATTGGATGAAAAGAAAATCTGTCCAGTCTAAGCTAGGAGGAAATCACTTTTCCTCTTACAGACTGGTGGGAAACAAAGCTCTCATGCACTTTATGTGATCAAAATTTTTTGGAAGTGGCAGTCAGGTTCCACTGGAAAATTTAATAAGTGTGAACACTTTTAGTAAATGACAAAAAAGCCTTAGGGATCATTTGTTATGAATTTTAGCAAATAGAACATTGTTACTCCAAAAACAGCAATTCTTAAATATAGTTTACTAGCTGGTTACCCGGTGTTACCCAGGTATTTATTTATGGAAATGGAATATTTGAAGGGGAAGTGAAGATGCAGACGACAGAAGCAGGAATCCGTGTCAATCAGCTATTCAGGAAGGCAAAGGAGGCAAGGCAAAGGAGGCAATTAGTGGGCAGCAGAAGCAGGAAGGGGTATCAGTCAGCTGTTTGGGAAGGCAAAGGAGGCAATTAGGGGCGGGCAGCAGAAGCAGGAAGGGGCGCCAATCATCTGTTCAGGAAGGCAAAGGAGGCAAGGCAAAGGAGGCAATTAGCGGGCAGCAGAAGCAGGAAGGGGTGCCAATCAGCTGTTTGGGAAGGCAAAGGAGGCAATTAGCGGCAGGGAAGCAGAAGCAGGAAGCCATGCCGATCAGCTATTCAGGAAGGCAGTTCCTGCTTCTGCCGCCCACTGCTAATTGCCTTCTTTGCCTTCTTGAACAGCTGATTGGCACCACTTCCTGCTTCTGCTGCCTGCACCTTCAATTCCTCTTCAAATACTCAATTTTCACAAATAAATATCCGGGCAATGCCAGGTAACCAGCTAGTAGTTTCTATAAGTCAAAACTGATATTTCACTTTTGAATGAGCTGGCCCATATATCAAAACATAGATGGAAATAAGTAAAAAAATATTGAGGAGAAAGGACTCTAAATATTAGGGATGCATAAATACTTCCCGAGATTTGACTTCTGACTTCAAATTAGTTTGCTAGAACAACAAATCAAAGTTTCCAATCACATCACTAATTTTATTACCATTAAACTGAATTGAATTGGAATTTTCATGCCTGTGTATATATACTTTTATACTCTAAATAAGTTTGAATCAATTTGATCTACTTGGATAATTTGATTAAAATTAATTTGATGAATTGATAATCCAAGTAGAACTGATTGTTCAAATTAGATCAAGGCCAAACTGTACACCTGTATTAAATATGATGAACTCACTGTGTACTTAATAATTATATTTCTTCCACAAGAAAAATATACTGCAGAGTTAATATTTAAAGAGACTCCAGGAGTCACAGAAAAAATATGTGGTAAAAATCAGAGATTGTCCTTAGAATTGCCAAGTCTATACAGGTAATCCTCAACTTATAACCACAATTGAGCCCAAAATTTCTTTTGCTAAGGGAAACATTTGTTAAGTGAGTTTTGCCCCATTTATGACTTTTCTTGTGACAGTTAAGTGAATCATTGCAGTTGGTAAATTAGTAACATGGTTGTTAAGTGAATCCAGCTTCCCCATTGACTTTGTTTCTTAGAAGGTCACCAAAGGAGATCAGGCGATTCCCAGATACTGCAACTATCATAAATATAAGTCAGTTGCCAAGCATCTGAATTTTGATCATGTGATTGTGGGGATGCCGACGGGGTCATAAGTATGAAAAGCAATCATGTCACCTTTTTAAATGATATAATTTTGAACAGTCACTAAATGAACTGTTGTAAGTTGTGGATTCCCCGGATAAGCAGTAATAGATCAAGAAATTAAGATAACAATAATTTACTTCTTATTAGGGAGATTTCCAGTTGAAGTCACGACGAGATCGGACATGAGGAACAGGTTTCTGTGCTCCCATGCCGAGTTATCCCCATTGGTGGGCTCCGAAAGGAGCCAAAACTGCCCTGTAGGGTGGTGAAGTAAAGAGGGGTGCCTTGTGAGGTTGCAGAGAGCTGCAACTCTTCTGCTTGACCCGGGGCATTTTTTCCCTCAGCCAAGGCTAGGATAAAAGGCCTAAAGGTGGCTGCCATGAAGCTGGGACAGCCGCGGAACAGCTAAGATTTCCAGCTGGAGTGGAGTTTGGTGAACAGTGTCTGGAACTGGGTGAGAGGATTCTTTTTTATTTAAAGTCAAGCCCCAAAAAGAAGAATCCAGGACAAGAGAGGCTCACAACTATTTGCTAAAGCAATGATTAAGCACTTTGATGAAAAATTCAGAATTAAAAGAAAAGAATTAAGGGGAGAAAAATAAAACAAAAAACTCTTTAATACAGGAAATCGGACTCTTAAATTGGAAATGCGTTGTATTGGGAAGGCATTTTTTAAATTCTGGAATTATTTACCTAAAAAGTTAGCTTTGCTGTTATAATTGAATTACATTTAGAACAGTTAAAGCCAGATTTGCTGGCAAGCGTGGCCTTAATCATCTTGTCCCGTTCTCCCCCCTCCTCGTGTATGATTGAGTGAGCGAATGAGTTTTGATTTTTATTGTATAGGTCAAATATTTTTATTGTATTGTTCTGCTGCCTCAAGTTCCCCAGATGGGTGAAGAGAGGCGGAATATAAATCGAATAAATAAAAATAAATAAGATTGATTCATGATAATATTGAAATTTAAGCTAAAAGTGCCACCTGCTGATAAAAAGATATATGTTATTTTATTTTATTTTT
>JANHGC010004435.1:77691-93053 GCA_027560395.1 Boaedon fuliginosus | reverse complement strand
AGTTCTCAGTCCACATACTGCTGGAGCCTAGCTTGTAGGATTTTGAGCATAACTTTGCTAGCATGTGAAATGAGTGCTATGGTGCGGTAGTTTGAACATTGTTTGGCATTGCCCTTCTTTGGACTTGGAATGTAAACTGACCTTTTCCAATCCTGTGGCTTCTATTGAGTTTTCCAAATTTGCTGGCATTTTGTCTTTTAAGATTTTGAATAGTTCAGCTGGAATACTGTCACCTCCACTAGCTCTGTTGCTCAGACTTCCTAAGGCCCATTTGACTTCACATTCCAGGATGGTCAGTGACCACCCCATTGTGGTTATCAGGGACATTAAGCTCATTCTTGTATATAATTTTGCCACCTCTTCTTCATCTCTTCTGGCTCTTAGGTCCCTGCCATTTTGGTCCTTTATCATGCCCATCTTTGCATGAAACATTCCCTACATATCTCCAATTTTCTTGAAGAGATCTATGGTCTTCCCTATTGTATTGTTCACTTCTATTTGTTTGCACTGTTCATTTAAGAAGGCATTATCTCTTCTAGCTATTCTCTGGAATTCTGCATTGAATTGGGTGTATCGTTCTATTTCTCCCTTGCCTTTCACTTCACTTCTTTCCTCAGCTATTTATAAAGCTTCCTCATACAGCCATTTTGCTTTCTTGGATTTCTTTTTCTTTGGGGTGGTTTTTCTCTACCTTCTCTAGATTCTAGTTAATCTCTTATTGTATAGCCTCCTAAGGAATTCACAGTTGCAATGGCATTATACAGTATTAGTATTATGTACTGTTTTCTGGGATAACTGTTAATTGATTTTACAATCTCTGCAGGGAAATTAAACAGCACTGCATTGTGAAATCTGTGCCATGATTAAAGAGCCAGATAACAACAACATAGAAACTTTATTCCAACCCCTGTCCAGATTCTGCTGCTCTTATCACCACTGAAGGAGGAAAAGGAACAATGTTGATGTCAGAATGTATTGTGTCATATCATGCCACTTCTATTAGAAATACAGTAGTTTAGATAGAAATAAGTTAGCTTCTTTCTGTGACAAAAAGTATTGGGCCATGGGAATAGGTGGCTGCGATTCCCTTTGTCAAAACACTTCATATCATGGAATTGGCTCATTTTTCCTCATCACAACATTTCTCATCACCTTAAAGTCATGTATGGCAGCTTGATTCGGACCGTAGTCCCATTTCTATACCCTGCCTTCTCCATGTGAGGAAGGGAACACCTTCAGCAGGGTACAGAAAGGGACCTGAGCTCCATTTTTCCACCTTGTCAAAGGAGTTCAGTTCTCTTCCCTGTGTGAAAGAGGAGGAGTTTGTCAGGATCTGGATTTCATTTCTCCATCCAGCCAAAAAAGTTCAGTTCCCTTCAGCAGGTAGCTCTTTTAGTCAGCCTCCAGAAATGAGAGGGGTCGTCTCAGCAGATGGCAGCAGCTTGCAACCTGCCCTGCCAATTTTCTGATTGACTTTATGTAGAAGCTATCAGAGAAGATTGCAAATGGTACCCACATGCTTGCAGGGCATTTGGTAATCAGTTGTATGTGTGAACATGTTGCCAAGCATCCAGATCATAATTGTGACTGTGGCAGATAGGGGTAATACAATGTTGTTCAACAGCCAAAAGTGCTTTTACAGGCCATAAGGCAACCTTTCTAAGGCCATCGTAACTTTGAACGGTTATTAAAAAACTGATCATAAATTGAGGGAGTAAAACACTTTCTTTGGGATTTTCTGTGCTAGTGATCTGCAATATTGTTTCCAGTGGCTCTGGAAATTTCTATGGGTTTTGATATATAGCTGGAGATATATAGATCATAAAATCATAGAGTCATCGGGCAAGAAGGGACCTTGCAGATCTTCTAGTCCAACCTCACTTTTCAAGGCCTTATACCATCTTGGACAAATAAATATCCAATCTTTCTATGAAAATCTCCAATGATGCAGCATCTACATAATCTCCTACCTAGATAATGTAGAAATATGCAGAAAATGTGGATTGTGGTATTAAGTTCTATACCCTTTAATTTCTTGTTTTCTGTTCAGGCCTTTCTCCCTAAAGGTGCCTGGTTTTTGTCTTTTTATTTTTTTGCCCCATGTTTCTATTTGCCCGTTATGTTTGCTGATATTTAATAAATATACCTGAAATTGTATTTTTACCAGGTGACTGAGTGGTATGCCTCCTCTGATCTGGATAAAGGGATTGACTGGGAGCATGCTGAGTTCAAACTAAACTGGAATTTACTGTCATTTCCCAACAAGACTAAGCTAATAATTTGGAACTTTGAGTAGACTGAATGGAATAGCCTTCTTTCCTCCTGCAGGCTGTAAGCTGGAGAAAAAGGTATTAGATCTGTCCTCTAATACCTTTTCTCCAGCTTACAGCCTGCAGGAAGGAAATAAGGCTATTCCATTCAGTTACAGCAGGTTAGAGCAGGATTGCCTTTAGTTTTGTTACTTACAGTAGAACTCCATAAAGCTGTGAAAAGAGAAAGAAAAACTGTGGGGAAGCTTAATTATATGCAACATGTCTTTTTGGCTTTGAGGATGGTGAGGCAAATATGCATTGCTCACAGGTCAAATGGAGAAACTAAGCTCCTGATGATACTGAGATGTTTCTTGTCAATCATTTTTTCAACTGACAGGGACAACACCAGTGTAAACAAAAGTGGTATGTGCATTGGAGACTACCAACAGGAAGTGTGATCTTCAAATGCATTCCTTATCAATTTGACCCCAACTGACATCTGTACCCAATGTATTAGCGGAAAAAAGAGTGATCATCCTAACGAATTTCATACAACACTCTGAGTTGTGAATACTTGATTTAAAACTGTCATAGATAGCATCTTATAAGAAATCCACAGCACAATTACAGCACAATTGATCTTAACAAGATCACTAGTGTCTTGGCTGCAGTATCTATACATAGAAAAGCAATGTGTAAAAGTACAGTGGTTTCACTTGTTTGCTTAACAATTCATGTAACCTGGGCTGCATACAATAAAGCAGAAACAGAAAAGAAAATATACACAATATAACAGGTAATTGACTTTCCCCCTTTCCAAAGCATAGCAAAACAGAATTGCCTTCACCTATTGATGGAATACCAAGAGGGAGGGTACAGGTGGGCCTCGTTTAACTTGTTCAATGACTGTTCAAACTTATGATAGTGTTGAATGAATGGTACTTACAATTGCTGTTCAAAGTTCTAACTGTTGAGTTCCCAGTCAACTGGTTTAGATTTCCAATAATTGCAATGCCCCATGGTCACGTGATCACAATTTGCGACCTTCCTTGCCAGCTTCTTACAAGGAAAGAAAATGGGGAAGCCAGCAGGAAGACCTGAATCATAATGATGTGAGGTTCTCACTTAATGACCAGTGGTGATTCAATTAGCCATGAGGGCATTTGCACAACTGCGGGTTGTGCACCAGTTACGCCCTTTCCTGTACCAATGGTCCCTATTCACAGTCACTCATGACCTAGTCACTTCCCGTCTTGACTATTGCAAAGAGCTTTCCATGGGGCTGTCCTTGAAGAGCATCTGGAAGCTCCAGTTGGTGCAAAATGCAGTGGCTCACAAGGTTTTGTCCAGACCCCGGTGTGCATATGTATCACCTCTCCTGTGGGAGCTGCATTGGTTGGTGATTTGCTTCTGAGTGCAATTCAAGGTACTGGTTGCCACTTTTAAAGCCCTTCATGGCTTGGGACCAGGTTATCTGAGGGACCATCTCTTGCTGGTCACATCTACCTGACCCATCAGAGTGGCAAGGAATGTTGCGGGTCCCATCTCCGAGGGAGATATACCTGGTGGGATCCAGAAGAAGAGCCTTCTCCATCATTCCCCCAGAGATTAGAATGGCCCCAGTCTAATACTCTTCTGGAAGACACTGAAGACCTGGTTCTGCCAGTGAGCCTGGGGAAGCCAGAGAGGGATGGAGCCCATTAAATGGCTCACATGATCTGCTATCGCCAGGCCAGGGGTTGGGAGTTGGCAGGTGATTTTGTTATATTGTACTATATTAATTTATTTTATTCTTTTTGTTAGTTTTTATTGTTTTAAATGTGGTTTTATATTCTGTAAGCCACCTTGAGTCATCATGGGCAAATAAGCAGCAATATAAATTAAATAAATAAATAAATAAATAAATAAATGGTTGCCAGGAGCTTCCAGACCTGCCATTGCTAAGTGCATATATTCATCCTTCAGAACACAACAAAATGCAAACTATGTATTTATTAATCAAATTTCTATGGCCACCCATCTATCCAAAATATTGCCCTACAGCACCAGTTAATGCTATTTGAGTGAAAGAATACCTTCAGGAAGAGCTAGTTTCTAGGACTGCAGAGATGCGTCTATTAGGGATGCACAGTCTGACCAAAGAAGATTCTTTTCACTGAGTTTAAATTTCATTACCACCTTTCCCATGACTACAAACCTCTAATAGTGAATTGACTATAGGTAACTGTTGAAATGTCTTTGAATATTAGTAGCTCGGTTGGTAGTTATGTTGTTGGTTTGAACTCTGAGCTTGGCGATTTGGTTGCAAATATTTCATCCCCATTGAAGGAGACATCTTCAGTGTGCCTTGGATTGTACTTGTCTGGGAAGCACTGGCCTTTAAATACCTTTCCGAGTCCCGGTCTGATTTTGGGTTGTGTGATTAGCTGGCTGTAGTTACTGAGTCATAGTCCTTGGTTTTAAGTTTCAAATGGGGATGGAAAATTTGCAACCAAATTGCCAAGCTCAGAGCTCAAACCAACAACATAATTACCAGCGCTACTAATATTCAAAGACACTTCAATTTTAAAATCATTTTCTACAAAGAAATAAAAGAAATAAAGCTTAGGTTAAAGGGCTAACTGTGGTGGCTTTTTGGAGGAAGGTGTTGATTTGATCGCCTGCATGCAATGTGACCCTATTTCTTGTGATCTGTCAAGTTACAACAGCATGGCTGTTTGTTGGTTTTTGCTGCCTTTGGGATCCAAAACAAGACCATGACATCATCAGAAGACATCCGAACAACAACACCAGCACTAATTTACGTCACACCGATGGTACTTAAAACCAAAGACTATGACTCAGCAACTACAGCCAGCCAATCACACAACCCAAAATCAGACCAGGACTCAGAAAGGTACTTAAAGGCCACCCTCCCACACACAAGTACAATCCAAAGTGCACTGAAGATGTTTCCTCAAATGGGGACAAATGTTTGCAACCAAATCGCTAATCTAGGAGCTGAAACCAACAACATAGGTAGCTGTGTGATCTGGTCAGTTTGATCCAGTTCATGGGAATCGGTTTTTGAGATGGGACATTGAGCCTTTGACAGGGCATGGTAAGCAGCATGTTTAGAACAGCAATGGGGGATCAGCATAATTCTATCTGTAGCACTTGGGACTGCACATTTAGAAACAACAGGAACTAAGAACTCCTTCTTAAATCCCTACCTGAGCAGGAAAAGACACTACCAAACACAACTCTCTGAAATTTGCACAGAATATAGATGAGAAGAGGGTCTTCCTTAACTGTCACCCTTGAAAACAGTGCAAAGGAGGTAAAGTTGCCACTCGTTCTTCCAGTTGCAGACTTGTGTTTACTCCTGCTTCAAGAAATAATGCCCAAATGTCCTTTGGTGTACCCAATCTAGACTGGAATGTCATTTTATTTATTTCTTTTAATTGCTTTCTGCAATGCCTGCTTTAAATTGTATAGTTATACTGCTCCAAGGACAGCTGCCTTGGTTTTGATCAATGCCTGAGGCTGAAGATATGGCTGAGTGAAAAGGAACATCAAGCCTGTCTCTCATAATAAATAGTTCAGCTTGTGCAGTATCTGAAACAAAGTGGAATAACAAGGTGACAATGTCTGCTAGGTTTCTCTTTCCAGTATTTTCAGCTGATCACAGAAAATGGGTTAGACTGTGTGTGCTTTAACCCTGTACTTCTAATCTTCTGAATTCCCTGAGGCTTTTATCAAAAGATAAAACAGTGTTCAATAGGACTATTGTGGCATGTTGGATTCTAGGCTTTCCAGAAATATCCTTGGATCACACAGTAAGGCAAGATGGAGAAATTTGTAAGCCAAGTATAAAAACTAATTTCACAAAAGGACTGCCTCCATGCTCATCTCTATTATTCAGAATATGTAAAAGATATATCTGCAGTTATATTACTCAGAATATGTAAAAGATATATCTGCAGTTTCCTTATAACTAAATGTATGTTTTCTTTTCTGGGAAGGATACTTATTCATTTTTAGTATTAGCACAGCGCTTCTTCTTGTCCAGCTTCTACAAAGCCAGATTAGGTCCCTCCAGACCCCCAAAAGGAAGGAATACCACCCCCCATTAGTAAGCACCTTAAAAACATTGTATTAGAAGAAATCAGTCATGACATATCAAGTGCAAAACTTGCCAGACTAATCTTATCTCATTTTATGGATCAGATAAGTTTACAATAGCTTGTAAGAATGTAATATATTTGTCTTTGGCAAAGCATTTCAGAATGTATCCCACAACATTCTGATTAGCTGCTTGGTTATCTATGTGCAGGATAATGTGCTGTATACAGAGCTGGCTGAAAAATTATATGGAAAAAGCATTTATTGATGATTGGCTATTAGACAATAAATGAAGTATCAAGTGTCATGTCACAGGTTCAATTTGGGATGAGGCAGCCATACTGGTGCGCATAACCAAGACTTGCATAGGTCTAGAAGTGGGAGATCTTTCTTGAAAATATGCCTAATCAAGTTTTGAGTTTGAATTAGCTATGAGACCAGAGCCTGGGGTATCATGGCAGATGCTATCCAATAAATATGCTTTCTGAGATAGTGAAAGGTATGTAACTCTTGGCTGAAGTTTAGTTCCAGGAAGGTGATAGGTTTATTGCTATTGTACCAGCATCTTGCCTGAATTCCTAGATTCCATCACCAGATTATCAGTGTTTCTGAGATCTATGGATTTCAATTTGCCGCCCAGTGACATATAGTCCATGAGTTCATAGCCTCCAGGTTTACCATGACTCTAACCCAAGACATCAAGTAATTGCAAACACCAGGCTGGATTTGTTCGTTTTATCATGGTTCATTGAAACATGAACTAGGATTTGAATCACCGTCAGTGAGTCCCCTTATCAGTAGGAAGGGTGGCATATACATTTTATAAATAAATAAATAGATCTGTTGTCATAGTCAGAACACAGAAGCATAGACTTTAATGGTTACCTAGAGCAAGTTGGAACACGCACACCTGAAGCCTTTACCAAATTCAATATTGCTTGACAGTTTTTGTCTAGTGTCCAGCCTTGAGGAAGATTGTTAAGAAGATGATTGGGCTATAGTATTAAAGCCCCTCAATGTGATCATCTAGATCTCTTTTAGTCACTTTTCACATTGAGACATAGTACTGAGACAAGTATTTGCTGTGCTTGGTTGTGAAACCAAAATGGTGATAGTGCAAGATGGTGGTAGCTAGTAACCATGCTATTGTTCTGGACCACCTATGAAAATGCTAATAGTTATATATCTCAATCTCAGATTGCCAATGCTGACTTTGCCATTGGACTGTAAATGGTCTTCACCCATCAAATATCTCTCATTAGCATCTCTCAGAATATCAGAGGTTCTGTCTTCACACACACATTCATCAGCTGGAAGAATATCAATTTCCCTAGCTCAAATAGGAGTCTCATTTAATAGTTGTCTGAACTAAGACCGGATACCAGCTTTGGAAGGCATATTTTACTTAGAAGCTTCCATGCTGCCACATTTTAGTACCTGGGAAATTGGGAGGGGGGATATTATAGTGAGGTGGAATTTTAGACATAACAACATTCTTCTTCTGAGTCAATGCCATGTCATCCTGCACCTGGCAAGGAGTGGTTGAAGGAATGTTTCCAGTTGGGATGAGCGGTGATTGGACTATGTGATGGACTGATGGGTAATGGAAAATGGATTAATCCCCTGTGTATTTTTGTTTTTTTGTTTTTTCTTTTCCAGGACATGATTTTTCCCTGAGTGGGGAAGCCATATTTTCTTAGAAGCTCCGAGGCTGCCACAGTTGGAGCCTGAGAATTTATTATTATTATTATTATTTATTAAATTTATACCCCGCCTCTCTTCACCCCGGAGGGGAACTCGAGGCGGCGAATTTGGGGATGGGGGATGCTTAGTGAGTAATAGATTAGACTCAACAACATGGACTGATGGCTGCAGGGGATGGGTTTTTGATTTTCAATTATGAAGGGAAAGCCTGGAATTCTCAGATTCGGAGTTTCCCCCAGATGTGCCAATATGATAACTCTAATAAAATGAAACTTTGAGAAAATGCTTGTCTCTGAGTTTAATGGGTTGGAGTTTGTTACTTGGAACACTGACACCAGAGACACTAATCTCAGCTCTGGCAGCTCACCAGTTATCTCTGGGCATGCCACTACTTCAAAATTCAGCTTCTCTGTTGATATACAAAAATAAAACAAGGAGAGATATGGGTGGATGGAAAATTAAGGTGGAGTGGGATGACAGTAGCCCCAAAATCCTTTTGGGGCTACTGTCACATGCCTTTAAAAGGAATTCTCAATTAGCAGCCTTAATAGAATTTACATAATCAATTAAAACATAATTAGATTCAATCTCTTGTTATTTATAAGTGATGACCTGGGAAAATCTAGACTCAATATTTCAAGATACATTTCCACCATTCGTTGTTGCTTGATCAAGGCATATCTGAGTTAAAATTCTTTCATTGTTAGGCAGTCAGATAAGGCTACAAGGCCACTGTGAATGGAAGAAAAGGAAGAGGATTTTATGGTTGTGATCAAAAAGCACATTGGCTCAAGATCACATAGGGAAATGGCTTCAAAAGTTACTTTCAAGCACTTGGTGTTATTTTCTCTTAAAAGGAAATAGATCTTACAGTTGCTTTTGCCAGGACATATGGCTTATGGAAACTTTGACAAGCAAACAAACAAATAAAAAGATTTAGAAGAGCCCTAGGGGGTTACAAACTTGCTGCTTCCTAAGGAAGTTAGCATCACTATTTTTGACTGGTAAGAGCGATAGTTATTTTTTTAAACTTCTAATAGAATGTCACCCTGTATCAAAGTATAAAGTGTTATACCCTTCATGTAATTTGATTGTCTTGGCCCATGAGATAAACTGTGTTGTTAGGAACAATAATCTAGATACTTTAAAAGGGCAAGAGAGGCATGCTGTGTTCCATCTACAAGCCATACTGCAAGGAACGGTCTTGCGTTAGTTTCCCCAGTAGCACCCAGACAAGGGTCAAGCCTGTTTCATAATGGGAGGGAAGGCCACAACTACACTGTATAATCGTAATTAAGATGTTACATTTTTCACCTTCATGAAGTGGATACACTAAGAAGGACATTTTGTTGTTTTAAAAAAGTCTAAAAGGTCAACTAAATATTCATTTGGTTTAGAAGAATGCTAGAATTAGAATCACACAGATAAAAAGTGGAAGTGGGAGACATTCAGTTCCATGGGGTGCCATAGGGTTGCAAAGAGTTGGACATGACTTAGCAATTGAACAAAGACTGGGAGCCATCTTCCCAAAATAATGCTTTCCATTAGTGAAGGAAATTCTACCTGATGTCTAGTCAAAGTTAGTTTCCTTGTAATATATAAATCTACTGTTTCTTGGCTTGTCATATTGATGATACCAAACCCCAAACTGTTGAATGACCGCCCCCAACCTGCAGTTTATGTACATGTTATATAGGAGATGAGAAATAATTATGCCCTGTGGCAACCCACAAAGGAGGGCCCGAGAGAGAGAGAGAGAGAGAGAGAGAGAGAGAGAGAGAGAGAGAGAGCCCTCTCCCTCCCAAATAAAACCAATGCACACATTTCCTAGAGCAGGGGTGTCAAACTCACATCGTCACAGCGGTGTCACGTGACATAGCGGAACTTTTTTCCCCTTTGGTCAACCGGGCATGGGCTGGCCAGCTTGTGACGCATCTGGCCCATGGGCCAGGAGTTTGACAGCGCTGTCCTAGAGGAAGGAGAATCACCATAATCCTAACTCCCAGAGCCAGCAGAGAATGATAACAGCACTGTAGTGGTTTTGGAACCACTGAGATCTCATGGAGCAAAAGAATAAATGTAGCATCTCCATCCTGGCTATGCCACAGATCAGCTTCATGAGCAACCAATGCTTTCTCTGTACTAAATCTTGGCCTGGAAGTCAACAATAATGAGTCTAGATAATCTACAACAACTCATTCTCATCAACTCATTAAGCATTTTCTCAAAATTATTCCCTAAAAAGAGAAGGCTAAAGAGAGGGTTAGTTTTCAAAAATTGTTGGGTACAAGAATGGAGTCCTCAAAAGGAAGAGCACCATCACCTCAAGGCAGGAGGTATTATCCCTCCCTCAACCATACCAATACCATAGCATGGACCCAACCACAGGTCACCTCCTAGCTCATTTCATGAATCAGGAGGGTGCTGGATCCAATAAATAGGTGCTTGAACAAAGTACAATGTCCTCTTCTTATTGCCATGAGGTATTCCCTAATTTGAACTTTTACCCATGTTCAGTCAAATTTGCTCCAAGTTTTCCTCCAACCAACTTTCAGGTATCACCTCTGGTGCTTCATCACCTAGAGTTCCTTGTTAGGCTGAGGAATACCCTGAGATAAACACACAAGGAGAAGCCACATGGAGTAACACAATCCAAGGCCTTGGCCAGTTGCCCATTCCTGGCTGTGACAAAGGTCTCAGCTAACCATATCCTTGGGGGAAATCCCAAGATCTCTCTAGAACCCCCTTGGTTCCATAATTTGTCTAGAATGAGCTAATCAGACAGACCCTATCACACTGCAGGGAAGTTGAGACCATGGATTTAGAAGGCAATTAGAGAGCAATTTGCCCATGACAGTATATCAGTAACAATCCCAACTGTTTCCTTAAGCACAACTTCAACCAGAGTTCCCCTCATTTGGTTATTTGGAGCAACTCGGACCCTATAATAGTTGACAGATTATGACAGCCATTTCTTCCCTTCCCCTTGGATCTCACTGGTGCATATGGAATAATTAGGAGTTTTCCATGCAAATGTTTTAAGTCATTGAAATATGGTTGTTTCTGCTCACCTTTTCTGGGCAGATGGTTAATCTATATGTTTTGTTCTCGAGAACCTTGCACTTGATTTAATTTTATATCTCTATTTGTTTTGGCTAATCCCTGTATTCTTTGTAAATGGTTGGATATCAGATAGTGGGATATTACCCTCTGTCATAAATACATAGGACATTAAGATTCTTAAGAGCTCCATATCAATCTGAACATGTATTCTTTTCATGAATCAATTACTGATACTGTGCCCAAAACTACTTTTCCAGTTAGAAAAACACAAAGCTTGCTTTTGAACTTGCCTTCCTTAAAACCATTAATCATATCTGAAAATATGTCAACATATAAGATTAGCAATGAACGTTTAAAAGTTACTAGAGATAATGGCTAAAATATGGGTTTAATCACAGCGTAGTCATATTTAAAGTCTATTCAAAGTAACAAAGATTTTTAAAGCTATTGATACCCAAGTCAATAGAACAATTGCTGTGTTTATTTAAACTACTAAATTCAAACAACTAAACTGTAATATGATTTAATATAATGAGCTTGATTACACAACATGGTAAGACAATAGCTAGATTTTTTAAACACTCAGAAACAACATATTGTCCAATTTTATCTCAAACTATTCTTCTCTAATTTGTGGTTTTGATGGATTTATGAGTATAACTAAATCTCTCTGGATGCAATCTAATATATTTTATTTATTTCTATTGTATATACTGATAGAATATTTGTAGCTTAGGGGTGAACTGTGGGGTCTTTGGTAGTCTCTGAGCTTAGTTGTTTTCTTGTAGATGTTTCATTACCAAACTATATAACATCATCAGTCCTAGCACTGATGATGTTACCTAGTTTGGTAATGAAATGTCTACAATCAATCTTAGAGACTATCGTGGATTCTACTGTATGTTCTTAAAGATGATTATGCAGCTTTTTGAGGACTAGATTATTTCTTCCCAGCTCCTTATAAATTAGGTCCATGTATTAACAAAAATAACAAGATATCCTAAATGTGTTTGATGCTGGCCATAAACCCGTTAGTTTGTCTTCTTCTTGAAGTTCAATTTAAAAAATCAGTTTAGGATTTTAAATGAAATTTTAAGGAAAAATCAGAATATATTTTACCTGATGATACTGAAGTACAGGAGTAAGATATACATAAAGACCAATTATTGGGACTAACAAATGAATGTAGCTCTTAACAGTATCTCAAAACCTTCCCCAGAAGTCTTTGACATTCGTTTTCCTGTCTCCTTAAAAATCTGGCAAAGGCAGATAGTAACTTTGAGCTCAGGCTTTTTATTGCTCCCCTACAATTTTAAAATGCCAGCCAACATAAATTATATAAAACAAAAACAAAGAAACAAAAACACAAAAACACAAAAATGGATTTGTACTTGAAATCTGACCTTCAGAGGCAGTGGGAAGATTTGGAAAATGATAGCCTACTTTACTCCCCGCCCCGCTTCTCTTTAGCTTCTAAAAAAAATGCTATTTAAAATCTATGTTCCTGCTCACTTAGAACAATAGAATATTTATTTTATGGGAGATTATTATAATAAACCTAGGGTCATGGAATGGTTCTTACCAAAAGCAATATGTGTAATTATTAAGTGTTTTTTATCAGGGCATCCTTCCATTTCCCACCATCCAGTCTGAGCTGAAGAAGCTTATTGGATGAGAAGCAAAATGTCTTCAAAGAAAAACCAGAAAGTCCAGTTGCCTCTTGAAAAAGCACCCTTGGGACATTATACCATGCAGGTGGAAGAAAAAGGTGCAATACTGTAAAATTTTGATTTAATGGTATAAATCGGGCTTGCATTTAATACACAGAAGTCACCAGGATGCTTTCATAACACCTTTTCTAGATTAATTTTCCTGCAAAGGAGCATGTGTGAAAGCTGTGTGTCCCTGAATGCCTGCTTGCATCTGCTTCCTGTCCAGTGTTGTTCAAAGGAGCCTGACACATGTTGTATAGCTTTCCCATCCTCATGACTTCTTTGCTTGGAGGTTTTGCCAAAGAAATCCAATTGTCTCTAAGTACACATGCCATTTAAAAGTCTGTAGATATTCTATTAGAGTTTGAGCAGGAAATTCAGAGGGGAAAAAACCCCTCATATCTTACAGGAATTGCTGAATGGAGGCAGGATGTGTATAATAACAGTAACTGAAGGAGGGCCAAGACCTCCAGGCTAAGAAATTTTCAGCCAATTTTTGTTACAAGAGAGTCGGGAGGCTCTGGTGATGCAGGTGGCCAAGATACTTTGTGTTCTAGTTTGTCTAAAAGAACACCTTAAATGCTCCTTAAAAGATCAGTAAAAGCTAGAAACTGCTGAAAAAGTTAGGACTGCAAATATCCATTAAAATATTGTCTCTGAGAAACAGGCAACTCTTTAGAGCAGAATTTGCTTCATACTGCACATCTATTACAGTATGGTGGCTATTTGGATACAGTGTAAGGAAGAAAAAGGAAGAATAGTGAGGAATCAAAATCACGCCAAATTTAATGAAATTTACTTCTGAGTAAACTTAATTAGGGCTACATTGTTTTCATTAGATATGTTAAGCATCTGCTTAGCTCTCATCCATTCCAGTCAAAGAGATTTAAACTCACTTCTGTTGGATAAGCCCTTGCCCAGTGGTGTAAGCTTTTTCACACCAGATTTGTTACATTACCTCTTGCAACTGCCAGGCCTATCAGCAATGGGAAAGTCTGTGTAGCTCACTTAATTAGCAAGTTTTCAGACTTGCATCACTTCAATCCCAGAGAATGTTATCGTAAACCAGTAACCGGTAAGAAAATATCTCACAACTAGGCTACTTCTTCCAAGGCATTGATTGACAAACAAGACAAGATTTGTCTCTCAGAGGTTAGATGATATTTCAAAGATAAGCTGTGAGAGAATCCCATTATGAAGTGATTTTAATTAGCAAATATCCTCTTCACCAAGTAATCGCATCAGTAATGTGTGTTACGGTGTAATTAGAACTGCCGACTGAAAGAGTTGTACACAAATAACAGGCCTTCATTTGGAAAATCTTCATCCACCAAGTCTCAGCCTTGAATGGGCCTACGTGCAAATGTTTGCAAGAGCTGTGCCAGAGAACACAGGATGGAGGGGGTTAAAGTAGACTAAACCAACAGAATAGAAAGTGTGGCATTCATTGTAAATAATGCTAGGTTTCTTCACAATTCCTTAAGGGCACCTCCAAAGATAGAAACTATTTTAGGAACACATAATAGCCACATGAATTAAGGCAGAATTTCCCAGCCTTGCCTGACTTGTTTACTTTCTATTTAAATGTACTGTGTGTTTTATTTTAAACTACTATTTTTAATCTCATGAACACTGAGATTGAGTGAACAGGATGCCCCTTGGCAAAGCACAGACAATTGAAGAGAGATCTAGGCCTGGTTTGCTGCAGGAGGAGATGCTAAGAGTTTGCCATGCCATTTGTTTACTGGGGTGGCATTGGAAGGTAGCTTTTTTAAAGGCCTTCCAACTAAAATATTAACAACCAAAATAAACACATAATCAATCGATCACAGGGGGAAATGACATATCCAGACTGTTGGAAATGGTTACTTCACAACTGTTTCCCTGATTAGTTACTTTTGTGCTTTCGAAGTAGTTTGTTTAGAGAAGATGGGCATTCAAAAGCATAGTTACCCAAATTGTATGTCAAAGTGGTTCACATTTTATTCTAAAACTAGCCAATAACCCGGCGTTGCCTGGGTATTTATTTATCCAAATGCTCTGTTAGAATTCTGTAAAATCCTGTATTTGGGACTCATGCTGTGTGTGAAGCTCTAGTTGTAGTAGCTCTATGTCACTTATTAAGATGAAGTAGTTCTATGAGCCTCACACTGCTCTCTTGTGCAGTGTCACAAGATGGAGGGAGCCCCCTTGTGGAGTATTGTGAAGCCATCACCACTATTTTTGAGGCACACAGCCTTCCCCCCAGAGAATTAATAGGGGTGTCTTACCCCTACAGTGTATGTTCCCAGAGGGTAAGTCATCTGTGTACCAGGTTTAGTTAAAATTGGTCAAGCCGTTCCAGAGTTATGCTGGAACACCCACACACAGAGATACACACAGACACACAGACACACGATCATACATACATACATACATACATACTTACATACATACATACATACATACATACATACACATATATATATATACACATACATACATACATACATACATACATACATACATACATACATACTTGTTATTC
>JANHGC010004435.1:59870-74535 GCA_027560395.1 Boaedon fuliginosus | reverse complement strand
GTGCATGCATGTGCAAAGACCAGCTGGCCAGCACACACATGCGCACTGGGGGAGCTGCTTTTCCAGTTACCGGCACTCCCACACACGTGAAGACAAGCTGGGCAGTGCACATGCACGCCCTGGAACCTGGAAGAGCAACAGGTGACAACTGGCATGCCCGGAGTGATGGCTCTGGGAGCCACCAAGAGCACATGTGGCATAGGTTCACCATCACGGGTCTAGCTGTTTCAATAGGAGCAGAATGCCACTTATTTCCTGAATATTATGAAAGTCTGGAGAAACATTTGCAGTATAAATTTGTAGTGAACAACACTGATTAACTATTTGCTTCTAGGCACGACTCAAAGTTTTATTGTTAACATATAAGCCTCTAAACAGCTTTTATAACTGTTTTATATTTATAACAGTTGCTTTGAAGCAAGATGAGTGGCAAAAAAAGTCAAATAAACATATGCTTACTTACTTACACAATGTATGTGAGCCCAGCTTTTAAGATTCTTTGAGATTTTTAAGATTCTTTGTGTATAGCATAAAAAACAAGAACCATTTTTATTGTAGAAAACTGTACCTGTGCTGTAAATTGTGAAATCTGCTGTAAAAAAACCCAATTACTTTTGAATGTTAGTGACTTAATAGCAATAGCACTTAGACTTATACACCACTCCATAGTGCTCTCTAAGTAGTTTATGAAGTTAGCATCTTGGGCCCAACAATCTAAGCCCTCATTTTACTGACCTTGGAAGCACGGAAGTTTAAGTCAACCTTGAATCTGTCAGGATTTAATTGCTAGCTGTTGGCAGAGTTTGCTGGCAATATTCCATTCTAACCACTATACCACAAATGGCTCACAACTTACATAGGCACACATCTGCAATTTTCTTGCATGGTATACACATGATCTTCTGGGATTTTTTTCATGCTTCCAGTCTAATTTATTGCAGCAGATTTCCTAAGTAATCCCTCAGTCAAGTACAGATCAAAGCAAACCTTAAGTAATTCCCATTATTGTGTGTGTTTTTTTCTGATATGGTAGCCTATTGTTTCTTGTATAAATTATTTTTAAGATTAAAAATAGAAATGTTTAGAAATTTCATGTTTATATTACATGTAAATATTAATTTATTTTAGAAACAGTCTAAAATATTTAAAAGGTCTGGAGCTTTATTGCAAGACATTGGATCAAAATAAGATAAGTAAATGGTGATTCCCCTCCCCTCCCCAGGTTTACAGGTTTAGGAAAAAGAAAATCCTTGCTCTGTGGAGCATGAAAAAAAAATGCAATGGGAAATGCATAGGAATATCTATTATAAAGAAATATATCAGTGCACCATCTTGCCTGGGATAATTCTTCCTACTTTGTCTTAATTACCTATTGCCAATGGAATTACAATATGTTCCATTAGTTTCTTATTCAAGAGTATTTTTTGTGTAGGAGTAGAAGATCACACACAGGCTAATTGCAGATGAAGCATTTGGATATTACTGTACATGGATCCTCCATAAGGATCCTTAAGAGAGAATCAGTTGTTTTTATTTCTTGGAAACGTTTCATATAACCAGTAAAGTTGGTCTCTCTTTGTAAGCCATTTTTATTATGTACCATTCAGACATTGGCTGGTGCCTCTTGGCTGTTATGAGCAGATTTTATTTTTCCCATGGCAATCTTTCCATGCTCTATTGCAGGGGTGTCAAACTCATGTCATCACGGTGGTGTCACATGATGTATTGGGACTTCCCCCACTTCACTAAACTGGGCGTGGATGTAGCCAGTGCATGACACATATGGCTTGTGCGCTGGGAGTTTGACAGCCCTGCTCTATTGCAACATGAACCAAAGGATTAGGGAACTTTTTTCAATGGTAGGTTGTGTGTGGCTTGTGGTGCTAGGGAAAAATGTGATTGTCAAAAGTTGAGTGGAAACTTTTTCTGTGAGTACTGTTTACCCCAACCTGATTCAGAAAAAAATGAGACCATTTAGAACGGGGTTAAACTCTGTTAAGCCCCAGAATATGTACAACTGGTATAACTCTTCTAGCTGAGAATGTTGGGAGTTGGAGTCGAACAATATTTGGAGAGTCACAGGTTCTCCATACATAGATAAGATCAAATTATTCTACTGAACCAATATAGGCAAGACATTTATGAGAAATCAAGTCTTTCTAAACAAGCAACCATACCACCAGGTCACAGTATTTGCATGAATAGTTTGTTCTCTATTTTTCAGCTTCTTCTGAACATTCAATTATGTTAGAAAAAAAGGTAAAAGCAAATATCTTTTTTTTTTTAATAACGACAGTCCTGCAGAAGTTCATGCCTTTCCCATATCTTCCTCAGGCAGATGATGCAGTTTCAAAAGAACACTCAGTTTATGCATGGCATCTGAATTACCAATTAAAGCTGACATCATTATTAACATTGATAACGAAATAACCAGTCTTGGAAGAGCAGGCCACTATCTAGAGAAAATGCTAACATCACCAAGTTATTAGAAAACAATCCATATCACTAGTACAATCTCTAGTTTGACAAACTGTATTGGCACCCAAGACACTTTTGTGAGGACTTGGCTTGCAATTGGCAGATCAGAATCAAGAGACTTTAAAAAAAAACAATAATAATTGTGGCTGGTGAAAGGAAAAGCGAAGAGGACTTTATTAAAATGACAAAAAAAAAAAAGGAAAGAGCTGAATTAAACCAGTTCATAATATATAGCCAAAATAATGTACATTTCCATTAAATTTTCAATAAATGGATGAAACAAGAATAAAAATGCTATGATTATGGGAAATGCCTGTTTGAAAAGGCTGGATAACCTTATTAAAAAAAACCTCTCCCGTTAAAAGTTCCCAATTTGTTTATTAACTTATAAGTGTTTCCAGGAGATCTAGAATGTAAAATTAAATAGTGTAACTCTGAACACTTCTAGCAAATAGAACCAAAAATATTTCACTACATTATTAGGATGTTTTAATTTTTAGAAACAAAATTATTCTTGGGCTTAATGATATAAATAGTTTATTACAAAGAGTTCCTCTAATTTTGGATTAGGCTATATTTTTCTGTTAGCTTGGATCAGATGGAGGAAATTCAATTCATTGTTTCAGAAATAAACTATGTCTATTATTAATCATGATAATGTAATCATTGCATAATATGTTTCAGGCACCTTTTGTTGTAAAATACTATTATGTATGTACATTTCTTAATATTATAGAACTTGTATACATAGATAAAATAATTTTTATTCAGCATTTCCTGATTATCACAAAACGTATTTATATTTTACTATATGTATCGTATTCTATCAAAATACTGTTAAGTCTTTGAAGTTATAGCATACACAGTTTCTTTGTCTGCATGTGTACAGGTGTATCTATGGACACATACACTATTTCTCTTTTTTTCAATTAAATATATTCAGAAAAGACTGCTAGAGAACTAGTAGAAGGAAACCAAAGAAAATACCAGGCAATCTGACATTTTACAATATAGGGTACATCTTCAAATTTAACTTGCCTTGTTTTAAATAATAGCTGGAATGATAAAATATTTGGCAATCCTTGAACCAGGGCTCCCCCAAATGTTTTCATAAATATAGCTACACTTGACTGTGGCCACTGCCAAAAACTAAAGATGCAGAGCTAATTTTCTGCAATAAATTTGTCTACCGTCTTCTTGCTTTAAAGGTTCTCTTTTTCTGTCAGTAGCTTCATCCTGTTCACAGTCCTGCTGTTGATATCTTTTTTAGCTGAATTTAAATCTGAAGGAATGCTACTTTTGGTAAATGCTGCAAAAACAAAAAGAAGATGTAGAAGAAAGCCATCATTCACTAAACATAACAAAAGAAAAAAGAATAGCAATAGCACTTAGCATTTAGGATTATATACCTCTCTTTACAGTCTTCTCTAAGTGGTTTACAGAGTCAGCATATTGCCCACAACAATCTGGGTCCTCACAACATCTTTAAATGAAATGAACCCAAACAATGTAATCCAGGCAATGTTAAATATCCTATTTGAGTTACGGCAATACATTATCCCTGGAGTTACACCCAGAAGCTATCGAATCTTATTTAAATGAATGCAACTACACCAAATCTTGATTTGTTTCAGAGGATAGTTCTTGCTATTTACAATCTTGAAAGCCCTAAACCAACTTATAGCTCAACCATGAACTTTCTGGAAGAGATTATATCTACAGGCCATTTTGTGTAAGTTTTCTGTTCTCAGAAGTGACAGAAATTAATAATTTGAGACATTGTAGGAGAAGAATTATGGTAGCCAATGGTAACACCTTTGCAGACTAATATATTAAAAAGGAAAAGGTCTTATGACTACAGTTAATCTAAAGCTTCTACCAAATTATCATTGATTTGAGTGGGCCTTGAGACTATTGTGATATCCAACTCTGGACTTCTAGACTGCTGGGAAACATTTTTAAGTACTCACTTTTGATTTGATTTTTATTAATGATTGGGTTTTATTGATGCACTACTAAATACACTGTTGGTTAATCACATCTGTTTATGGTATTTGAAATCCTTAATTATTGCAAAAGTCAGAAAAGGGGATTTTTACCTTATTTAGTGTGTTAACAAGTAATTGTCTATTCTTTTTGTATAAAGCTTTATCAACCAAGAATTTCTGGTAGTTTACAATCAACTGAAATATTTAATATTTGCCCAATTAAAGACAATGATATCTGCATAAGTTTTAGCACAGTAGTTTCCATGCAATTAATATTTTTTTTCTTCCAAGTGTTTTCCAGCAAGTACTGAGTCTACATTTTTTTTCATTAATGGAAGGTTGATCTATTAGTTGTGACAGGAATTGACTGACCACCTTGTCATACAAGCTTGACTCTGTGGGCTATTAATAGAAAGATGTTTTGTAAAATTGAAATCACCACTCTAAATCTCTACCCTGATATGCTGAAATGCCATTTGATAGCAGCATCCTGTTGAAGAGAATACTGTTGTCCAGGAGAGATCCTTTTATATTGACAGGCTTGATAGACTTATGTTTTAGTTTTAGTAAAAATAATTCTCTGTGGGAGTTGCTTGTACCCTATAAAAGGGCAACAGCTTTGCAATTTAAAGAGAATCTGTTGATAATAACTTTCACATCAAACTTTCCAAAGGATGGGCATGAGAATACCCATGGACAACATGATTATTCCAAGTTGGCTGGCTGATAGGGTTACTGGGAAACTATTTCAAAGAGTTACCATAATAAAACAAAATGTCCTATAGGAAATCAAGCTGCATCTGTTACTGGCTCATACATAGCTTTGAAAAACCTGTTCAAAGGAAAGGTATTATTACGGGGCTTGCATTCCCTAAAGGTTTCCCCTAACTCTTCAAATTTACCAAATTTTACATCATATTAGACAAATTAACAAATCAATTTCCATCCTCTTGATCCCTGGCCAAATACAAATAGCTATAGGATATGGGCTTCACCTCCCTATGGAACTGAGGTTGCCTAACTTAGAGTAACTAACTTAATTTAGGTTTTCTTAATGAAGCATAAATTACTACAGATGGAAAGATAATAACTCTGAAGAGCAGGAATCCTACCTCCACTCTAATTGAGTAGTGACAACCTCATGCTTTTTTATACATAGAAGCAGCTATAGAAAGAAACTGTCTATATGTACTTGGGTCAATTGTAGAATGAAAGCCAACTGAATTATACATGGCAAACGATTAAGTTACCTGGCTACCTTGCATTTCTGCAGTTTTTACAGCTATCATCCATAAAGGCATGATGACCACAGTCAATGGAGCACTAACCAATTCTGGCTTCCCAGTGCTTTTATATTATTTATGTATAATATATAATGTATAATATATATGTATAATCACTTTTGTTGTATATATGTACAATGACAATAAAGGTTACTATTATTATTATTAGATATAAACATTTGGTTTTACTATGTCATTTGGAAAACATGTACTGAATAGAATAACTACCACATTTGCTGCATAAAGCTAAAACAGTTTTTAAACACAACTAAGATTTAAATCTGTTACAGGACTTGGAAAAGTGGATATGTAATGAACAAAGCAGTTTCCAAACATAGGTTCAATGAATTTCCCTACTCTTAGAGAAATCCATTTTCCTTTCCTAAAAACTGAATCAAAAATAAGCTTGAAAAAGTGAAAAGGTATTTTAATTTCAGAAATGTTAAAACATCCACCAGTTTTCACAATATTGTTCTCAATAAGGGAAAAATATTTGAAGATAGTTATTCAATTCAATAGCAGTTAGCACAATGGCCAGTTCATAATAACCTTAGCATAATTTGTAATAAAGGTGCAATGATCATCATAGTGATTGATAGAGCTTCAAGGCATTGTCATACACTTATATTATGCTATCATTTTGCCAAGCAGCAATAAAGAATGAAAAAGTCAAGATGTCCTTGTAACTACTTTCCTAGTTGGTTAGATATTTGAACTCTAGAACTAATTGGGTAACTAGATATGTCACTACTCAGGTGTAAATCTACTGAGTTAATTGACTGAGCATAGGATTATAAATCTGGAGGAAATAACTCTGAAGAGAAAAAATATACTGAAAGGAATTATCTTCCATAAAACAGCCTGGGTAAAGAATGCTCCTTATAACCTGTTTACACTGGCTGTAAAATATTGTAACTTTATCTCCCATATAATAAAACATGGATTGAATTTGTATGTGAAACAGTCATGGATTTTTATGACTATTGCTTGGTAATCTATGGTCTTAGCCACCTGATAATAATAACATTGAAAAGGATGTCCATTAAGGAGATAATGTCCAACTCCTTCAAGTGCATCGACAATACTGAGTACTGAAAAGGGACTGTGTTCAAATCAAAAAAACAAATTGAACTA
Source organism: Boaedon fuliginosus (assembly GCA_027560395.1). Lineage (NCBI taxonomy): Eukaryota > Metazoa > Chordata > Lepidosauria > Squamata > Lamprophiidae > Boaedon > Boaedon fuliginosus. The sequence continues at coordinate 67,652 of JANHGC010004435.1, read as the reverse complement.
GAAAAATTGAGTGGTTTGGTACATTACTGGTACTTCAACAATTTAATAATCTGAGAATATTCACTCACTTACAGGAAGCTTCAACTTTTTTCCCCTATAAAAAGCTATATCAACCAATATTCTGCCTTATTCAACCTTCAAAAGGTAGTGTGCCCATTAGTTAGAGATATATTACATTTTAAAAAGTGTATGCTTTTACCAATATTCATTAACATAATTATTTCTGAACTCATATAAATGAAATTTAATAAATTAAGAATCTATAGTCTTCTACTAGTGATAAGGTAAAGGTAATGATTCCCCTCGCACATACGTACTAGTCGTTCCTGACTCTTGGGGGCGGTGCTCATCTCCATTTCAAAGCCGAAGAGCCAGCGCTGTCTGAAGACGTCTCCTTGGTCATGTGGCCAGCATGACTAAATGCTGAAGGTGCACGGTATGCTGTTATCTTCTCACCAAAGGTGGTCCCCTATTTTTCTACTTACATTTTTACATGCTTTCAAACTGCTAGGTTGGGAGAAGCTGAGACAAGTAACGGGAGCTCACTCTATTACATGGCACTAGGGATTCGAACCGCCTAACTGCTGACCTTTCTGATGGACAAGCTCAGTATCTTAGCCACTGAGCCACCATGTTCCTCCACTGAGCCACCCTCCTAGTGATACACACATACTAAATTTCCTTTAAAAAAAAACCTATTTATTAAAAAAAATGGAAGGATAGTTAGTCTTTATATTTTGACTGGTAATATTAAAAGCTTTCAATGTTTTATTCAGTGTACCACCTCGTCTTCTCCATTCTATCATAATAGAATATTAGATAGCCAATAACCATAACAGCCTGAGTCTGTCCTTATAATTTTAAGCAAATGTACACAAGTGGATTGTCTTAATGCATCAATCATATTGCTACTGCTAGTAATTTGCTATTTTATACATTAAATGGAGACTGAGTGTAACTGAGACATTAAACCAGCAGCAAGACAGAAGTCTGTTCCTAAATCAATTGTATGTCTACTTATGTGTGCCTGCTAGTGTACATATATGTTGAATAGACATTATATATGACCAGTTGTTAGAGCAACTGATGAACCTGCTTTTTAAAAAAGTATGCAACAATGAAGTTTAAAAGCTCCATTTGCTAATCCACCTTGCTAATATACACCTTTCAATAAGGGAATTGCGCTGGAGAGAAGCAGTTCCTTTATGTATGTTGGGAATTACTCAAGTTTGGCCTTATGGGGGAGACAATAAATCAAAGTATGAGAAAGGGCAAAGCATATGTGGGGATCAGGGTTTACCCCCCTTTTGTTTGTGGGAAAGCTGTCAATTTTTAGCAATAGTAGCCCAAGTAGATGGCAATTCATAGCTGAGTCTGACCAATCTTGAAAAGCTAACCAGGATCAGACATGGCTAGTACATGATTGGGAGACCCATCAGGAACCCTCCAAATGGTTAGTCTCTACATTTGACTAGGAACCTGGTAAGTGCTTTAAAGCATTGCAGATGGGTCTAAATTCATATTGGAAAATTAGGGGATATTATGTTAAATATCAGAACTTAAGCCAGTTTCCTACCAAAATGAATGTCCTAATTAACCTCCTCGCCTCTCCATTCTCTATTTACCATAAATAATTTGAAAATTGCCTATTATTGTAATGGAAAGTCAATAATTCAACAGCATTGTGAAGAAAGGCCACTAAACATTGCACATTATCAGCAGATAGGAAATAAAGTGTAGATTTATGAATATTAACATCCGGATGGAATACCAAATCCTGTTTATGTTTCCACTAATACAAGAACCAGAAGGAGTATGATAAAATCAAAAATAAATATACTTACAACATATTAAAAAGAAATCCTCATAATGTAGTACAATATTAACCTTTGGAACCCATTGCTTTAGCTAATGTGTATGGTAAAAGAAACAGTTTAGGGGAAAGAAGGCTTACCTGTGACTAAGGGCTACCTCGGATGTTACAGCATAAAACAGGACATTTGAAAGCTATCAAATGATGCTTCTGGTAACAGTTTAAAATAATGGTTCATTTGCCTGAGTTCTAATTAGTAGGCATTCTCACATTCTTGAAAAAGGGACAAAGTATTCTGCTCTTATTGTAAAGGGTTTTTCGGCCTGGTTCCTTATTCAGGTGAATGATACAGCATGGCCTTTGGAGTCTCAATTTGGAGAGATTGGTGTGCAAATATCATATAACGTGTGTACAAAAAGCACTTCCCACTCTATGGTTATTCATAATAATCATAGTATGTTCCAGCTGTCGGTTTCATGGTTGGCTTGATGGAAAAAATTGGGCTGCTCAAGAAGCTAATTCACTAGTTTACAAACTCTATTGCAGTGCATCTGTCCTTTTAGGAAGCTGCCTTATACAGTACTACATAGATCAAGCTTCTTATGATATACTTTGACAATATCTCCAGAGGTTTAAATAGTACTTTTCTTACTCATCCTGTTCTTGGGACTTTTGGCACGATTGACTGATCTATTGCCTTGTTTATTCACAAAATAATACCATGGAGGTTTTTTTTAGTAGTAAGGGACAACATGCCTTTCTTTCCTTTTTTTTTAAAAAAAGGTAGATTTGACCATCTTTTCTCCCTTACCCCCAGCTTCCCACAATAGAGTAGATTTGGCACATAAATGTTAGCTTTTCAATTTAATTTATTAAATATAATTTTAATTTAGGTATTTGGAAACTTTCTAGGATTTTCTGAATAGATTATGTGAAATGATGGATAAGGTTCTATGGAATATTAACTGTAATCCACAGGAAAGACTTTAGTGGGACACAGCCGCTCAGTTCATACAGATGAGCAATCAAAACCAACAAACTTAGCCATCTTCTGTATGGATCCACTGCCTCTAGGACATGGGAGTCAAGCTCATGGCATCATGTTGCCATCACGTGACGTTTTGTGACCTTTTGTCCCTTCGCGGAGCTGGGTGGGCATGGCCTATGCATGACATATCTGGCCTGCAGGCTGTCAGTTTAACACCCCTGCTCTATAACATACTCCAAATCTGCTGCAACACAGCAGGAAATGATTACTGAGATAATGTAGACAAAATGATCTGAACATTCTGTATAATTAATGCTTACATTAGTAGTTTGGTCCAGTGGTTAAGGCATTAGGCTAGAAAGGAGATTATGAGTTCTGGACCCACCTCAGCTAGGTGACTTTGGGTCAGTTACTCTCTCTCAGCTCAATGCACCTCACAGGGTTGTTGTGGGGAAAATAGTCGTATGTTGGATATGTTTGCCATATCAAGTTACTTGTAAAAATAACAAGAGGAGGATTTAAAATATTAAAATAAAATAAAGAAAAATGTGCTGTGAATAGGCAGCATAACTTGAATGCTGTGAGCCCAGTTGCTACTACTTTGCTTTGCAAAGATTTTGAAGGTCTCAGATGCAACTTGTGAAGGTCTTGGGTTATAACTACATGTATACACGGTAGAGTTAAGTCATGGAATAAAATGGCTTTTCGGAAAAGGTTTGTCAATTCACTGAAAAGATAAAAACTGTACAAACAGGAAAGAGATACATTTACAATAATAACGAAAAGCATCTGCAGATGCTAATCGGTCTGTAATCTAAAACTAAAGGAAAGTCCAGTCGTCATTATAAATAGTTCCTTAAGATCAACACCTTGATAAGAGGCAGTAGCTCATTCTTTTTCCTTTTGGCAGACTTTGTTAAGTGGCAGCTGAAAATAAATCTGCCTCTGTAAATTAGGTCTCTGATGAACACCTTCTTGTCTAAATTATGCTGTCGGATAAACTTCTTTTCTACAAAATGATTTAGTCAGGCTAGCTACCATAATAATGTTTTAAATAGACGGGTATGAATATAAAATATACCCAGTAGTGAGCATAAAGATTAAATTCTGGCATACAAAGATACACAAGAAGCAAAGACACAATACTGTGGAGCAGGGGATCTATTTAGTTTTCATTGTGCTGTCAGCAGAACTATGAATCCGAGCAAAGACTCTCAGGTTAAACCTCTCTCTTTGTCTCTCTTTCTCCATTTTGCAGTTTGAGAATGAGATCTTCTTAGCAAAGGATATTATCAAAATAATGGAAGTCCTAACACCAATTAAACGCAAAGATGGGAAAACTGATACATATTTCAGAAAGGTTTATAAATATATATTTCAGAAATACAATTATCACAAACTCCATTTCTGATCACAAGCAATATCAACTCAAAAGAAACAAGCCTGAAGAAGTGTCATTTTGAAAGTCCTTCCCTAGTGTGTCAGCTCCAATATTTTGAGTAGAGTTTGCAGCAAATCGGTTTATTGCAGCAAATAAGATACAATAAATCATAGTTTGTGTCAAAATATGTAATAAACTGTGGGTTGTTTAATAAACCATAGCCAAACCATGATTTATTGAATGTGTGATTTTAGCCTTTGTTATAAGCCACAATCGTAAACTAGGGAATATCTAAACAGTATGGCTTTTCAAATTTCTTTGAAACGTCTTCTTTCTATAATAATTATTAGGATTTCCCCTTTGAAAAATTATATTTAGTCAAACAAGTTTAACTTGAATATTAAAGATAATATTCAGGTTACAGCTTCGTTCCTCCCCATCAAAAAGGCAACGAGTCTTCCAGCCAATCAAAGGTGAACTGTCTTCAGCCTTGGTTTGCACACAGACATTTGCCCTCCTCAATTAATAATTCAGTTGGTTCTGAATGGTATAAAAATTAAGATGAACAAATAATAAAATAATAATTAAATGTGTGTGTGTACATGTACATGCATGGAAGACTCCCACGCACCAGTAATTTAAAGATAATTGAAAAAGGAAATCTCTCTAAATAAAAGAATTTCAGGCTTCTTCTAATCGAGTTCCCCTTGATCCGGGAAGAGAGGCGGGGTTTAAATCGGAATAAATAACTAAATAAATAACTAAATAACTAAATAAATACATAATCCTCCAATGGTAGCATATTCTATGTCTAGCAAACTCTTTGACTGCAGTTAGATAGTGAATGTTAGAGTCTTACATTCCTTGTCTTTGTCATTATAATGTTAACAATAGTTTGGCATTAAAAATAATACCATATAAGCAAGATGCAGAAGTTTAGAAATGTTTCCAGATGTTAAATGTCTATGGAGTTTCATAGTCATTCAGGTCATGGTTGTCACAAAGGTGCCTTTTCAAACTTGGACTTTGTTTTTCCTTAAAGATATTTCACTTTGCATCAAAGAAGCTTCTTCACTTCTAACTGACTGGTGGAGCACATTTAGTGGAGTGGACATTTTCCACCGTTCAGTCAGACCAAAAGAAGCTTTTTGGATGAGAAGTGAAGAGTTTTCAAGGAAAAACAAAGAAAGTCTAGTTGCCTTTTTAAAAAGCACCTTTGGTTCCAGATGTTAAGAAAAAGATGTGAAGTCATATTCAGCATTAATAATTCAAGTAGACGGAAGTTTCTCTTAGAGAAAAGGCATTACATGTCATGAAATATAGCTGATATTAGATTCTTGTATGAATTTGTTATGCTACAAGGAACAATTATGCAGAATGATTGCTTGTTGAAAAAAAAATCCTACATTAAAATAGAGACCATCGAATAAGTGCCATGTTCACGTTAGAGATTAATTCTCAGTAAGTCATTCAAAACAAGTTTCATCCCTTGCATTCACTCTCATTGAACAGTAATAGTGCAGTGCAGTCCAGTGCATAGATCTTGCAATGGAATGAGTAACCTTTCTGGTGTTGCCCTTTTAAGTAGTATTCTGTGTTTATTTATTTGTTTGAGCGATTTATAAAGGTATAAAAGTGGTTCATGATATAGTAGGATACTGCAAGTAAGTAGAAAGTACTGCTGGCAATTAATCGGCATTTCTGTTTTTTAACAGGTTTTCTGAATGTTGTAAAAGCTGAAAATGGTAAACCATGACATATTCGGCCTTTAGAGACCTGCTTTCAAACAAAATATGTGTAGTACAGCAAAAGAGGAATAGATGTCATTAATTGCTTGGATTGCCAAGTAGTTACACAGTCCTTTTTCCTCTGTTCTAGCAAGAACTGTGAGATAGCCAAATAATTCACTGAAATGTAGGAAACTACCTTATGCCATCTAATTCAGTGTAATACACATTGATTGGCATCAGCTTTGAGGTTTCTTTGAGAATCTAGGGATTGCATCTGGCCCTTCATGTAAAGCATATGACTTGTTGCTGAACTTTTGAGCTTATTATTAAGATACAGCTTCACTGTTAGCACTGGAGCAAAGAAATTTAACCCTGAGCTGTGGACCAGAAAATCTGGAGAGTCAGTCATTTAATTTTGTGTTAATTAGATGTATCCCTTTGACATAATTGCTCACTCAAAGAATTACTACTGATTTTATTGTTGAAACATTAATTAATAACAGTAATAATACTGTAATTAATACTGTAATAATCTCGTTTATTTTTTTGGAATCGGGAGGGGGAATGGGACTTAATAAACAGAAATAAAATCATGTGCATGCAAACTGCACATTTGTTTGGTTCATTATCTCTATGCTAGCATTGTCTCTCCCCCTTAATATGAAAACAAATATAATCCTGTATAAGCAATACACTCTCCATGTTCTTGTAACTATAGGTAGGCAAAGAATATGTGAGAACGTTTTGCTTTTCATAGTCTCTCTGGCTTCTTTTGCTTACATTATATTCCACGGGTAAACCTCATGAGAATATTCCTCCCCTGGGGTTTTCTCAGAACTAGGCTACTTCCTAAATGGATTGCCTGCCCTTAAGAAATTGTTGTTTTTCTCTTTCTTCGAAATTTTATTTCTTGGAAATAAAAAATGAAGCATTCATCTCTCCAGTTTCTCTGTTCAAAAATTTGGTGGAGAAAAGGAGCTCAGTGCCAGTTTCTTTTGCATTGTTCCCTCACTACTGGATTCCATTCCTTTGCCTTATATTTCTTCCAGAAGAGTTGGATGCTGCTACCATGGGATGATGGGAAGGCCTGTTGTTAAAACGATTCAATCACTGTGTTACTCATGTTGTATGAAATGGTCTAGGTTTGCTTTGATTAACAGAGCCAGGCTTTGGAGATTACCTGATTTGTTCTGCTAAAGCAAAAAAGATTACCTGATTGGCCTCAACAAAGGATTGTCGGTGACTTTGAATCATTTTGAAACGTTGTGCTGCAGGACAAAGCTCACCTCAATCCTCCTCTAACTTTCTCCAAAGCTTCAAGACTAGGCAGATTACTTGCAATCCACCCTGCAAGTGTGAACCGTCAAACCTGGAATACTTTGGCAGGGGCCAAGAAGCTTTAAGTTGGTTAGGAATCACTCAAGTCTGGAAGATTTTTTAGAAGCATAAAGAATGTGCCACTCAGTGATTTTCTCCCAATCGCTTGCCAAAACTGGAAACCTCCTACACTGCTCATCCATCTTTTGCAAGTGGTCAGAATGAGGATCCAGGCTCATGTGATTAAAAATAAATTATTTATTTTGCAATATTGATTATTTTATTATAAACTACCTAAAACAAGTCTTAGATTCAGTATCTATTTATCAGGAGCAAACCATCTTTTGTACAAGTCAGTGTTTATCTTTTATTTTCCCCATAGGATTTGAAATAAATATTTTTGATATTGATGGTTTTTGGAAAACTTTGATAATGACATTGCTAAATGTCTATGGAGATTCTCAGTCATCCAGGTCATGGTTGTTCTAATGGTGCTTTTTCAAGAGGCAAGTGGACTTTCTGGTTTTTATTTGGAGACGTTTAACTTCACAAC
>JANHGC010004433.1:319212-329945 GCA_027560395.1 Boaedon fuliginosus | reverse complement strand
GTTTGTGTTACTGTGCCAAGTTCTTTGGCTGAAGAATAATTAGAGCATTCTTGAACATTTCTTTGAAACCTGTTTGTATGTGTGTTATTGGTTGGCTGGAGCGGGGGACAGAACAGTGAGGCTTCCCCACTCCCAACTCTCTAGTTTTCAGTAAGTCCATAAGAGGTAAAGCTATTCCGGGGAACAATGGGATAAATTGTCTATAGAAATTTGTGAATCCCAGGACTTACTTGCTTACAAGTTCCCGGGACCTGCCAGTCCTCAACAGCTTTAACCTTATGGGGATCCATTTCAATACCCTCACCTGAGATCCTATATCCCAGATAATCTAACTTCTCCTGATGGAAAGAGCACTTGGATAATTTTACGTACAACTTCGCCTCCAACAATTTTTTAAGTACCTGCCTCACCATCACTATATGGGTCTGTAATGTCGGGGTGTATATCAGAATGTTGTCTAGATACACTAGAATGCCTTTATATAGATATTCATGCAGAATCCCATTAATTAATTGCATAAACACCCCTGGCGCCCCCTTCAATCCAAAGGGCATAACCCTGTATTGATAACTACCAGGGGATGTGTGAAGGTAGTTTTCCACTCATCACCCTCTCTGATATGAACCTGATAATATGCCTCTCTTAGATCTAACTTAGTAAAATAATGGCCAGATGACAATGTTGTTAAGAGATCTGACATTAATGGCAATGGGTAAACATGCTCCTCTGAGACTGCATTTAAACCCCGGAAGTTGATGCACAGTCTCATTCCTTCATCCTTTTTCTTTCTAAACAGGACTGGTGCTGCTAATTTCGACTTCCCAGGGACAATAAAACCCCTAGCCAAATTGGTATTAATATATTCCTGCATAGCGTCTAATTCCCTCGGGGTCATGGCATACATCCGGGGTTTAGGTAATACAGCCCCAGGAATCAATTTGATGGCACAGTCTGTCAGTCGATGTGGTGGTAAGATATTGGATCCCGACTCCTTAAAAGCTGCAGACAAATCGTGATGTTCTCTCAGCACACACCCCAAGTGCATAGTTTCTTTGGTGTGAGATCTACTGCACTTCACTAATCCTGCATCTGTTTGTGGGGTTACTGCCAAAATCACCTTCTGGAAACCCCCTTCCCACTGGATGATCGGGGTCCACCTATCCATCCAGGCAAGTCCCAATATGATGTCATCTGTCATCTTGGAGACCACAATAAAAGGTATAAGCTCAGTATGAGTCCCAACTTCCATCCAAACCTTTTCAGTCACCAGAGTGGCAGGACCACCCCCAGGATGGAGCCATCCATCTGCTCAATGACACAGGGGTTTTTAGGATATGCGTTTTGATTCCCAACCACCACACAAGTTTTGGGTTGATTAAACACCTCATATAACTGGTATCTATGAGTGCCTGCACCAATTACACACTCCTCTTTTCATCAAACAAGATGACCGGAATCAAAAAGGAGTGTATTGGACTGGTCACCATTCATTCATCATTGCTATCAGTTTCATCTCCCATGGCAACCATCAAATCTGATGTCAATCCTCCTCCAGGTGAGTTGAGGTTCTGGGCACTAGAATTCTGTTGCGCTAACATCCAGGTCTTCTCCAGTTTGGTGGGGCCCACCTTTCCCAGGGTGGCACCTCCCCTTGTTGGTCTCGGAGCCATCTGTGGTGTCTTCTCCTGATGACACTCAGACACCTGATGCCCCACTATGTTGCATCTGTAACACCGGAACACCGGCTTTGTGACTGGAGATGTGGAGCCACCCAGTCTCAAGCTGGAACCCCCAACGGGACCCCGGGGCCTAGCCGCTGCCTCGGGTCTTGACTAAATTCCTTTAATCCAACCTCCAATTCGCTTACTGTTGAATACCATGATTTTAGGGTTGGCAACACCCCCCGAAACAAACAGGCCTACTTTAATCCCTTATCCAGACCTCATCAAAAGTGGTGAGCCAATAAGAACTCCAGCCACCTACGGAGCTTGCCTGCCAGCTGCCTAAAGTCAGTGGTGTAATCTTTCACTGGCCATCACCTTTGCTTCAGCCCCATCAATTCTAGTTCTGTCTGGTGTGCTCCAGCAGTATCTTCAAATCTCGCCCTCAGTGCTTCCAGGAACAGTCCTATAGAGGCCAACTCTATTGCGTGCTCCTCATGCAGGCCAGTGATCCAATCATGCACAGGACCCTCTAAGGCCACCATCACAGCAACCACCATGGACCATTCCAATGTGTACAGATGTCCAAAGGGGTCCAGGTGGCTTATGATCTGACTTCAAAAGAGTGCCACATGGGAAGGAGCACCATTGAAAGTGGCCTGTATGGGAGGGGGCCTCCATGAGGGTGGTAACCAAGCCCCCATTTGCTGTTGCTGAACCAACCCCATCATTGGAATATATGGAGTGTGTGGCATATGTGCTATCGATGGAGCTTCCACCTCTGGCTGATGGGCCTCCCCCCATCTGGGCTGGTATTCCATGAATTTGGGAACTCGGGGCTGTTGATCCATCGGAGTCATGGCCAACCATTCTTCCAGGTTCACTCCAGTCGGGGACCACGTTGCTCTCCTCACTTTTCTCTCTGTCCCCCTCTCGGGCCTCACATATCCTATCTCTCCATATTTCTCCCAGATCATCTGCATCGTAGCATTGCCCGCTTCAGTCAGGGAACTTCTGCTGGCATCATCCCGCCAACGCCTTTCTTTCCATGCCTCTGACAAGCTATCCACCTCACCCTCCTTACATTCCTCAGCACCTGCTCTAGGCTGCATTGCTGTGTTGTGTACGGGCTGGGATGGCCAACTCCTCCATCCCAGCCCGTATCTTTCTTTTAACCACCTGGTCACGAACGCAAATTTTGTCCGCAGCCGACACCGACACAATGTCCTCAACCAAGGCAGTCTCCACCCCCCCTACAGCCCAAGCTCCATTCCTTCCTCCTCCATACCTGGTAAGTTTGCGCTTATTTTTTCTGTTAGGCTTGCTTTCAAGCAAACACACATCAGATGAGGGTTTTGCAGAACGTGGTTTAATATAGCAGTAGAAACAGACAAAACAGTATTTTCCAACTAAAAATAAGCACAACTACGGAAGTTACCACACTCCCTTTAAACTCCCCACCACCAATGAAAAGTGTAGCAAAATCCCACGTGCAATCCTCCACCAATCGCAAATCACAGTTTGATTCGTCATCGTGGCTCCCCGCCGCCTTGCCTTATCCAAATATGTTGGCCACGGGAACTGACACTAGGTTATTTCTCTCCTGGATTAGTTTCCAGACATTGCTTCTTGTCTTGCTTTTAAGTGCTTTGGAGAATAGGTCAGCCCCACTTCTTAGAAATTGGAAGACTGATACCATGTTACCTGTGGCCCTTTGTTTCCTTAAACTAGACATACCCAATTCCTGCAGCCATTCATATGTTTAAGACTTGAATCTCCTAATCATCTTTCTGGAAGAAGAGGAATGTCTTAATTTAAAACTATAAATATACTAGATATATTTCCCTGGAAATGATCTCCATAGCTGAGAAGTTTCTCTCATTTATAATCTTTGCCCAGACAAACCATTTTAAAACTGATCATCGCAGGACTCAAATTTGATACATAAAAGTTTCTGGAATCCAATTGCAATGGCTTCATATATTTGCTACAATAAATCTACTTACCTGAAGCCATGGTATCCATATCCATAAATGCCCAGATACATATTTTTGCATTCATTTCTGCAAAGAGAAACAAATGGTACAGACATTTGAAGAATAGCAGAACCTTACAGTCTTGAACCATTTCTTCTTCATGGAAATTTCCTGGACGAGCTCCTACTAATTTTCCTGGTGTACATATATAAATACACTTTGTATAAAAGCTTTGTATCAATTTATTTGTAGGCTGTTTATTTGTATTGCTTTTTATCATGTGTTTTCTAATTTTATCTCTTATATCCATTGTTGCATTAAATTCTTAGAATCTTTTGCTTACAATGGTGAGGCCATTCCGTATTTTGCAGAGATTGTTTCTACAATATATAATACAATAATAGAAAGTATCGTTCTTAATTTTCCATTCCTCCAAGATAAACAATGTTCCAGAGCATTATTTAACATTGTATTTTGGGACAATGCATTTGAATTAATGAAACATACATTTTATAATCTAATGCTAAGTGCACAAGTAATAACTTTAAATGAATGATTGAATGAAATTATCTTAATTCATTACAGAAAAGTTACACAATGGTCTAAATATAAAACATATGAGAAGTTTATTTCGTCTAGGGTCATTAAAAGAAGATTGAGGCAGTTCTATTAGTCCATGGGGAAAAGACAAAAAGTCCTAATTTATACTCAACCATAATGTCACACAAATGTTGTTATTATTAGAGAGGTCATACAGTCAGCCAGAAGTTTAGATTGGCTTTAACATTTTTGTTCATTTATTGAATCCTTACTATGGTGGTAGCATAATCAACTATATGTTTACACTAACTCTGACATTTTTGTCCACCTCTAGTCTTACCCTAGGAGATGGGATAAGCAGATGTTATTTGATGATATTAAATGTATTGTCACAGGATGTAAACTGTTCAGAATAAAACTGCCTTTTGCAATTGACTGATGAGGCAAAATTATTGTGTCTGTGCCAATGGTGTTTAAGTGTAGCTCTCAATATTTCAGGATTTTATCCAAGTTGCCTATTACTACTAATATTATATTTGCTTTCTTTTGCCATAGTTATTTTATTTCTATGTACAAATCTTTGTATTTTGTGATGTTCTCTAGTTCTTTATTCTTCTGCTGTCTCCAGGTGCTGCAACATCTACTATAGGTAAACCTCAACTTACAACTGGTTATTTAATGACCATTCAAAGTTAAAATTGATCACACCAGAGCTACATATGACCTGTTTTCTTATTTACAAGAACAACATGTACACCTGTGATTGTGTGATCATGCTATAGGCACTTGGCAACTGGCTCATCTTGATGTCCATTGCAGTGTCCTGCGGTCACATGATTCTGATTTCTGATGTTTTCATTTGTTTCCTGCTGTTACTTATAGTTTTTGGCAAAAACACTCATTAGGGAAAACAGACTCATTTAACAACTGCTGTATTTCCTTAATGACAACTACATTCACTTAACAACTATCATAAAAATGGTGTAACTTTGAATCTGGTCATGCTTACAGTTACAATGACTTATGACCACCATTCTGGGCTCAATTATGGTTGTACGTGTCGGAACTGGGAGAATACCACCTCTGATTGTGAAATGTTATTAGTACTGTATTTCTTGCTTTAATTTAGTTATTTTTCTTTCATTATACCAATTCCTCACTCTTTTTGATGGAAGATAGTACATGCATGACAAGGACACCATCCTACACATTTTTCTTATATAGCATACTTTTATGTAATACAGTTTATCCAATTTAGGGCACCTGGGTTAATTGGCAGGGATTGTTAATTACTGTAGCAATTGCATTATTCTGGGTTTAACATTAGAAAAGTACAAGATATATTGAGTACCCAAACAATTTCAAAAACTAGTCTTTCTCAACCATACTCTTTTTAAGATGTACAGATTTCATCTCCCAGAATTCCCCAGCCAGCATTATTGACTTTTGTTTTTCAGGAAAATGAACACGACTGAATGATCAGTGATACTTCAAAAATTAGCATATTACATATAATAGAGATTATGGTTATTCTCTGTGATTTTAATGCATAACATTTCTGAATCTTGAAACTCTATATGTCTATTAGTAAGTTATAAAATTAAGTACTATACAATCATAAATATTTTTATTTTGGTTTCCAGGTTAAAAACATATACACACATTAAGAGTCTCTTTATCCTCTGTGGTAAGGAGGTTCAGATGGAGATTGATTTTCTGTATTTAGAAGTACTTTCTTTTATAAAACAAAATGAAATGAAAACAAAATCACTTGTCAGAAATAGTAAAAAAATAAATCACTTAATTCATAATAAGTATGTTCAAGTTAAGCTTCATAGCTCTATATTGCAAAGACATTTATGCTTTGTGCAACATTCATTGTGTGATTAACTAGAGTGAATTAAATATATTATGGACAGTTTCTGTTTCATAACACAAGATGTTTCTCACATGTTTTCTCTCTTTTTAATCCAAAGTATTTCTCAGCAATCATCAGGAAAATATTATTTGCATAGGGTGGAAATATTTAAGCGTCCTTTTGCTTCAGCGATCTGCATTTTTTATCTAGTCTTTTCATAGACTCCAAGCCCATGCATGTTTCTCATCTTACAGTTGGAGCCAGAAAGTATAGCTTTCCTACAAAAGTTCTGATTATCATTGGTATGCTTTTTGCTTTTTTTGAATGCGATCCTTGACTGATTTGCATAACATGTATGTGGCAACTGGTCCAGTTGCCCCTTGAAAATGTACTTTTGGGATAACCATGACCTGGATGAGAATCTCCATAGACATTGCATTTAAATATCAATGAAACAATTAAAATTAGCATTCTCTAACATGGCATAATTTTTGAGAAAACTTCAACAATTCTAATGTCTTCCAGATAAATTGAGAATGCCATTTGCACCATTCAATCCAATTGGCTATGCTAATCTTCTCTGTATCATTCCAATTTTAGTATATGTGCTGCCAAAGCATGCACTCATTCAATCCAATCGGGATTAAGCTAAAATACCTTACAGATAGCCAGAAGATATTCAAGCGAGCATGATCTAGAAAACAGAATATTTGTATCTTTCTGCCCACCTGTTCAGACTTGTCCATAATTGTCAATTCAGGCTTCAGAAATGTTATACAGCAGTAAATCAGAGTAACCTATCTGGACATAAGTTCTCATACCTGCCATTCTTCCTTACCAGACTAAAGTACTTTATATCCTTTACGAAAGGTAGTATAATTACTAAAGCTATATTTATCCCAGTCTGAAGTCTGTCTCTGTACTGCCATCCACAATTTGCTTTTCAAGATATCTACCTCACAGGATATATGTGGTATAATTAAAATTCACTCTATAAAGGTATTGGTTTATTTTAAAAGAGATAACATTCATTGATTTGTAGTTTCACAGCTTATTTGTTTATTGTATTTATAACATCTGAAGAAATAATTTAAAGTAATTTGTTTTATGCTGAGTGACTATGGTTGTATATAAGTTTAATTTTACAATGATGGCTCCAAGAAGATTATTTTTATTTCCTAACTCAAAATTAGGAGTAAGATATAAATTGGCAAATTTTGAGAAATCTTATAAATTGAAATAAACATCTGTATATGTCTGTTTAGCAGGGCAAATAGATAGAATATGCTGGCTATACTGTTGCAACTACCTCCTTCAGGGGGAGGGAGTTACTCAGACTGTGCACAAGATACACTGAAGTTGCACAATCTTGGAAACATCTTGGAATATTCCAATAGGCTTTGAAATCACTGCCTTTGGCATTCATTACCTACACATTACCTAATGTAAGCAATAGGTAGTATCACAACACTACCTATTGCCTACATTATGTCTGCCAGGTTTTAGGACTCCTTTGGCACACTAAGGACTCCACAGATTTTAGAATGGGCATATCAAATATATATTTTGCAGCTGTGAAGTGTCAGAGCCTATTCCCTACATGCCACCTCTGTCCAATCTTGAGAACACCTTATATTGAAGGAAAGCCAGGAAAAAAATTACAGCATGTAAGGCACTGCCTGTGTCTTGGAATCTACATGGCACGTGCATGTCTTTCAGAATGGATATCAGAATGGATTTCTGAAGCCACCACCTTGGAAGTACTTTGGCCAGGACTAAATAAAGTTCTAAGATGTGCTTTTTCTCTCAAATTGAGCTGATTTGTTGAAGCAAACCTGTATCTCTTTGTGCAGGTTTAATATAATTTGTCTAGGTTTGGTTAAGTACATTAAGTTGTTCCAATTTAATCACTATGATATAACTGCAAATAGCAAGGAACCCGTATTTTCTTCCAGTAATATAATTAGGTTTAGATTGTATAAACAGCTTGAATAGAACTGAATAAGTAAGCTAGTTCACCAGCGATCAGTGTTGCTAGGTGATAAGAGATGGGTGTATCTCATGGTCACAACGTTTTCTCTGTCTGTCCTTACCACTCAAACTGAACTAGATAGAAAAACCCACAGACATTTTTTTTCTGAATAAGAAAGCAGCATAACTATTTACCAATGGAGTTACCAGAAAATCCTAGAAGCAGAAATTCAACACAAACAGATGTACGTAACTATCTAACTATTGGCAGAGGGCATGAAAAATAGCAATTGAAAATATTTTTGAAGGTTTCAGTTCAGGAACAATCTGCATGCATGACCAGTTTACAACTCCCATTCATGTGAGAAAAAGTGTATCAGAAGCTGAAGAAGCTTTTACAGTGTTTGGGAAAAGCTGGAAAGAATAGGACAAGGGATGCTTCCCGCCTCTGCAAAGTAGCCACCTCAAATGTATAGCTTGCAGGCAGACAGAATAACAGTGTTGAACCAACAGATGCAGGAACACGCTCATTTGAAAGGAGAAAAAGAAAAGTCGCCTTGTGCTGCTTTACAGGAACAAATACTCATCACAGAACCCATTTTGCAAATGTTTGTCTTAGTGTCCTATCTGTTTGCAAAATTTTGGCAATATCAAATTATAAATGTCAACTTATTTTGGCAAAATCACCCAATGGGATTGGCCCACCGCACTCATTCTGGCAAAAAAGGATTGCTATGAACCCCGCCAATCAAGGAATATCAGCTGGCTGAATCTAGGAACAGAGCCTTTTTTGCCATGGCCCCAGCCCTTTGGAACATCTGGCTGTCATAGATGAGATCCCCACCCACTCTATTGTCTTCCAGGGCTTCAAAACATTGATCTATCAATTGTCTCACGTTCGCAATAGGGTGTGGGGACTGGTGGAATAACAGAAAAGATCCCATCTCCTTATTGCTTATATATTTGGTTCCTATTAATATTAATGTTTTGTGCTTGTAAGTTGCACAGGATTGCTTTGAATAATGAGAAGGGAGGCATATAAATTCAATATATAAATAAATAATGCTAGTGACAAAAAGTCACTTAGACTCTGAATAATTTCACCATAATAAATTAGTGTTCTTCTGAAGAACAGAAATATTGACCTGATAATACAGTGTGGATCCTATATGACACTATGGGCCATATATTGATATTATAGTTAAACAATACTGAATATGTAAAATTTAAGCTAATGCTGGTTTTCTTAAAATATATATTTGTATAGTCCAGTTCCATAAATTCTTTTGTCTCAGGTAATTCCTTCTGCTAAACTTGTATATTCCTAGCAAAATGATACTCTCTGAGTGATTTTATTGGGTGGCCTGTAAAACTAACATTAATGAATTATGAGAAAGTAAATCTAGTGCAAATGATGTAAAAATATCTAATCTGTAGACTTTCTGATCTTATAATATCTTTTGGAGATGCAACTCTAGAAGCATCCACTTTTGTTTTTTTAGTGTATTTGCCATTGGAGTATTAAAGTAACAACAACAAGCAAGGAACAAGCTATTTGTTTCTTCTCTCCTGTATTTTCCTCTTATTGAAGGGAATGATGCTGTTAAGGTCTCCTGTCTTGTTTGTTTCCATCAGGAAGAATAAAACACTGCATATTTTCCCCTTAGCTTTACTTTATCCCTATCATGAGTATAGAAAATTCAGAGGTACAGACTTCCTTGATAAATGTTGTCATTTTGAATCTTAAGCATTTTTCTCTAGATACTCATCATGTCTTGTTTCAGACTATACACACACCATCTTGATTTAGAAGTGGTTTGCTGATGAGTAATATTGCAGTAGGTTAGAGAGGAAGCAGGGAGCTGGAAGTGCTACCACCACACAAATACTCTGGAAAATACAAGGAAAAGAAACCTTGCCTGGCAGCCAGACAGTTAGATAATGTATTTTATTTATTTATTAACCATATTTATACACTGTCCATCTGTCAAGAATCAGTTCTATATGTTAAATTTCAATTAAGAAAATCTATTGCTCAAGTCTATACAGAAGAATTTAGTCAACTAATAGCACTAAATTGACACTAGATAAGAACCAATGAAATTAGAAGGGGGCACTGTACTTGAAGAATTTGTGGACACATAATGATTTTAGGCTGATTCCTCTCTTCTCCTAATCCTGGTTCTATTTCCCCTTCTCCCACACCATCTCATTATTAAAGTGACTCTAAGCAATTTGCAAGTAAAAAATACAAAAATGTACAAAGTTAAAAAGACAAAATTATGTTAAAAAGATGAAGGAAACACTCTCAAGCCACCAACATCCCCAGGGTTGCACATCAATATTGTATTTCATGAGCCAAATGCAACATGGATTCAGGGAGCAAACATAATCTAGGACAGGGGTCTGCAACCTTAAACACTCAAAGAGCCATTTTGACCCATTTCCCACAGAAAAGAAAACACCGGGAGCCACAAAACCTAGGTGGGCATGGCTAACTTGATGTCACTCACTCCCAACCAGACATATGACCTTCCCCCAGACATGCCTACCCAGATTTTGTGGCTTCGATATAGATATAGGAACTACATCAGAATCTGAAAACCTCTCTCCAGCACTTATCATTGTCAAACACACACACACACACACACACACACACACACACACACACGTGTGTGTGTGTGTGTGTGTGTGTTTTCTGAGGTTGTCGGGGGTGTTTGTATGTAA